>JAVYIG010006964.1:0-2500 GCA_035222895.1 Strongylocentrotus droebachiensis | reverse complement strand
AAACTAATTGATAATAGGCTGCTTTCGGCTACCACGTCTGCTGTCGTTGTTGGCTCGTAATTTTGAAACAAAGCTGGTCTCAATTATGACAGACATCATCGCTATCATTCATAAATCAAAAGCTCGGTGTTATTAAACCTCGGCTGAATGATGGATGTTTTGTCGGTCACGCTCTGTTTCTCGGACATTGCGTGACCGGGAACAAGCGAAGGTATTTAGACCATCGTGACAGGTCTAGCTGGCGCTTCCTGCACCACGGACCGGTGGTTTCAACCCGTCACTGAGAACTTGCTCCCGCCATTCGTCGTACTAGATAGTTTGTTTCTCGAAATTAAGACCTG
Source organism: Strongylocentrotus droebachiensis (assembly GCA_035222895.1). NCBI lineage: Eukaryota > Metazoa > Echinodermata > Echinoidea > Camarodonta > Strongylocentrotidae > Strongylocentrotus > Strongylocentrotus droebachiensis. The sequence continues at coordinate 2,159 of JAVYIG010006964.1, read as the reverse complement.
TGATTTGATGTAATTAGCTGTTTCAAAAAAAGCAATTCTTCTTTTTGTCAAAAAATATTTTTAATCCTGCGATTCAACGAAGAAGGTAGAAAAGGGAAACTTGGTGGACACCACGTATGATGGGGGACAAACATTTAAAGACAAATAAACAACTCATAAGTAATCTTGATAATTTGTATCATATCCAAATAAAATACACGTGGAATTTACGTGTTAATATATGAAGAGCTTGATTCCAAAAGGAGCTAAATCCATATGTTATCAAATTGAGTTATCTGTCTTAAAATGATGATTTCCTACATGGGGACAAAATGAATCACATTCGACAATTTCAACAGGAAGTACGAAAAAATGTAGGTACAATATCATTTTTCATTCCAAAAGGAGCTAAATCCAAATCGGTTTCATTCCAAAAGGAGCTACATGTAAATCCACTTTGGGTACTTCTGAGTAAATCACCTTTTTTTATTTCTCCATTTTCCCTTTAGCCACGTAACTTTTTGTTGTTATATATGTTAACGGTGTCGCCCTGGACCAATAATAAATGAAAAGAAAACAAATCTACCAGTTATTTCTGATTTTTACTATTTTTTAAAGATTTTGTGGATTTAGCTCCTTTTGGAATGAAACATGGATTTAGCTCTTTTTGGAATGAAACGGACTTAGCTCCTTTTGGAATGAAACTGTGATATGTTGTTTACATTCTTTTCAAAACGTTTTTTTATTTTGATTTCACTATCATTATTTAAAAGGAAAGGTTTGCTACTAAATTTAAATAAATTTCAGTGACTTAATTGAGAAAATATGAACATTTTCAGGTACGATATCATGTTTCATTCCAAAAGGAGCTAAATCCACGAGAAAAAAAAATCTAAAAATTTAGTAAAAATCAGGAAAAACTGGTAGATTTTTTCTTATCATATATTATTGGTCCAGAGTGACACCTTTAACATATATAACAACAAAAAGTTACGTGGCTAAAGGGAAAATGGAGAAATAAACAAAGGTGATTTACTCAGAAGTACCCAAAGTGGATTTAGCTCCTTTTGGAATGAAACTCTTCATATATTTATTAAAGGGCAAACCGTAAAGTAAAACCATATAACGCTCACTTCACCTGAGGATAATGAAGTGAATGTTGAACCCATGCTTCGTGTGTATTCGTGTATTCCAACATAGCAATGTGAACTAATATATATTTTTCTACTACATGCATTAACATAATTATTAACTCTATCTTAAACCAAGGTTCATATATTTGAACCGGGTTACACTGTGGATGAGATTTGATATAACACTTATTGTGTAAAGTTCATAGGAATTAACCCGAGTGAGATTTTCGACGTTATTTCAGTTCTTGTATTACGAATTTGTAATTAATATCCTAAAAGTGGTCCATGTATTTGGCACAGAACCGACATATAAAAATGAACTCTTTTAGACTCTTTTAGACAAATGTTTATTATCTAGTCACCTCCTTTGTTTCAGCTTTCCACTGATTGTCAATGTACACGAAACCGTCACATCAAAAAGCTGACACCTCTATTTGCGAAGGAGGAACAAGGATGCGGAAAAGATTGATGTAGCAAGTGTTCCTCGCTCTTGATCTGAACTGGGTCACTATCATCGCGTGCCTACATCTTTCCGTCTCAACGAGCTTTTATTAATTCCCCTCCTCCTCTAACCTTGCATCGGATGTCCATTGCAGGATGACGAGAGGTGCTGATGAGGGTCTTAAGTCGGGGGGTCCGGCCTGGCCCGACGCTTCAGCTCCCGACGCATCCTCGTTCTCTTAACCAAGCGAGAAACTGAACATCGGAGGAAGATGGAGTGAGAAAAAGCTAGGAGTGAAAGATGGCTTCGTGAGTTGCTGCTGAAGGTGATGAAGATGATGATTGTAATGATAGGGGTGAGGCAGAGAAGAGAGATATAGGGGGGGAGATTGAGAGATATAAGGAAATATGGGATATAGATGGGCAGGGAAGTCGCTAAAGGGTATTAGGGGCGTGACATCCCTCCTTCGCCGTCACCATGTTCCAAAGAGGTTTGATTTGATTTGATTTGATTTATTTGTTTCTGCATCTTTCTTTTTTTTCATCATACATTTCCATGAACATAATATGGTTTGATACAATATTTCAAGTGTATATAATTTTATA
>JAVYIG010006963.1:0-108996 GCA_035222895.1 Strongylocentrotus droebachiensis | reverse complement strand
ACATAAACTCAAGACTTACTATTTCTAAAGTATCATCTGTTCAGAGCCAGAAGGGGCATTAATTCTATTTGTAAATACATTTTGTCCCTATTTTCACGGCAGTGAATGAAAATCACATACAATTTGCGTGCAGATTTTCCTCACTACCGTCACTACGTGAAAATAGGAACGATTTATATGAGTTTATGCCTCTTTGGCTCCAAACAGACAAGGCCTGGTGAAAGAAGTTGGATGCCCTTTATTATTATCAACAACATTGGATTGAAATGAACATCTTTTAAAAGAAGCAAATTGGCTTGGAGCAAATCTAAAGCTCATATTCCTCTCATATGATCGCCACAGAAATCCAAGAGGAAAAAGGCGAGAAATCTCTACTGTAAGACAAAACCAGTCTATATTTGTCAAACTAAATCAAAGAAAAACATCCCCCTTTTCTCCCGAGTCTGGTCATATGACCGCACATCTATCTATCCATACCCAGGCACGAGATGACGATCGAGTGGTAATGATCAGGCATAACGAAGCGAGAGGGATATCCCATGAGCCTCTCTGTTTGTTTGGACGAATGACCTTTGGGAGCGAGGTCTAATTTAGGACAGTGTATCTAAGTAGTTTGAGGGGAAGACATATTGCCTTTGTTTGGCAACGTGATAGCCATGCCAAGCAGATATTGGAAAAGATGGAGAAGGGAAATGTTGAAATTTGTCTGGTTTTGTAATCCATACAGATCTTGTATGCAGAGCATAGAATGATCAAAGTATATCCATATTCGTTATGTGGACAAGCTTTTCTTTACTTCAAATTTGAAATGTTCTATTCCATTTTTGTTATTGATTTTTAATTTCTTAAAGTTTTTTATGCTAGTGCTTGGTAACCAATATATAATGCTTTGATTGGTAGTGATATTGTTTGAATAAACCTTGGTCAATGGATGTATCACCATAGAGAGACAGACTGGTGGATTATAAGGTCAAAATTAAAAGGTTTTGGAGATCAATTTTCATCAAATTGTATGTTGTATGTTTAGTTATTATCTAAATTTTTCAAGGGACTATTAGAATTATGAACTTATAAACCAATATATATTGCCTCATAAAGTGATGAACTGAAAGCTTTGGGGATATTTATGCGAGCGATAAAAGGTCACAAAAGTCAATTGGTGGTAAATATAAGTTGTAAGTCTTGTACATGAATTACGGTGTCATAAACCCTATTAGAAATGAAATCAACTACAGTTTATCAAAGACAACGAGGATTGGATAAATGATTGTGAAAGTTGATAGCTGTAAAAATTCTACCAAATATAGTAGAAAAGTGTGATAATGTTGGCAGAGGTGCGGTAGCATTTTTCTTGTTTTGCTTGATTATATTACAGTTTCAATAATGAAAGGGAAGCGTCAGTTTGCATAGATTAAAAACCATGAAAGTACACCAACACAATACATACATGTACCCCAGCATTGAAGCAGTAATATAGAGTACACGATACAACCTGCTTGGTGGAGTGAAGCACAGGCATACCCATTGATTTACTTGAATATGAAAAATCTGGCTCAACATGCAAGCCTTGCGCTGGATTGAAGGGCTCCCCCATGCTGCCAGTTAATCAATGAAGCCCATAGCCGCATCTCTGTCTGTCATCATGACACAACCAGCGAGCTTGCTTCACTCGCCGGCGCTGAATCAATAAAAGAGCCGTTCGTAATACCATTCGGCAGCGGTGGAGAGAGAGAGAGAGAGAGGGAGAGAGAGAGAGAGAGAGAGCGGGAGAGCTGTGCTTGGGGAAAACCATCTTTGGAACGTGAGAGAGAGAGAGAGTGTGGAGAGAGAGAGAGGGAAAAGAGAGAGAGAGAGGAAAAGAGAGAAGACAGAGAGGGAAAAGAGAGAGAGAGAGGAAAGAGAGAGGAGGGGGGAAGAGAGAGGGAGAGGGAAAGAAAGAGCAAGGGGAAAAGAGAGAGAGAGCGGGAGAGATTGGGAGAGAGAGGGGAAGAGAGAGGAAGAGATAGAGAGAGGGGGAAAGAGAGAGAGAGAGGGGAAAGAAAGAGAGAGAGACAGAGAGCGGGAGAGAGTGAGAAAGAGAGAGAGCGAGCGGGAGAGCTGCGCTTGGGGGTAGCCATCGTTAGAGAGGGAAGCCAGAGGTCAATCAGGGCACCCAACGTACGTCCTCCCTCCCTCCCTCTCTCTCTCTCTCTTTATGAGCATCGTTCCATCTTCTTCTCATCATTGTTCTACTGCATGAGGATGAGGGTACAGGGCAGGGAGGACGTGATGCGTGCCTGGTTGGATGGGCGAATGGAGTTTGCGGTTAATTTGCGCTACAGCTGACAAAATTTGGAATAGGTGGGGATATAGCCTGTGCTCATCAAGTTATTGTGTTGTGGTGGATGTGAGGTCCATTAGTGTGTGTAAACCAAGGATTTAGTAAAGGATATTTCATGCCAATAGGTAATGTATGTTTACTAATTTGAGCAGATATTGAATAGCATTTGTTTGCATTGATTATGTTGCAAATAAATGCACACAGATTTCGTTGTAAGTTGTTATCAACTAAAACAATGGGAGCACACTACATGGGTTCACTTCATGGGTTATGCTTTCTACAAACAGGTGTTTTTTTCAGGGACAGAGTGAATCGAAATAATAACAGAAATTAATTCAGTCAAAATTAGCATAATTATTTTTTCAAGCTATACATTTAGATCTATACACGTTCCAGTAACTAGAAAAACATAAATTGTCTTGATTAAGTCATTGTTGATAAAAACATTTAAAGTGTCATTTGAAAATATTTATTATAAATGGAACCTATACACTTGAGGTAGATTTTGTTTAAAGACTGTGGTACAATTCAATAATGTACACGGGGATTTCTCCAATTGATGTAGCATTTAGCTGTGCATCCCATTTTCTGCGTAAATTTTCATACGCATGTATCGCAGTCTAAGTGTACATGTGTTTAACTGCTAGTGAGCGAGTTTGATAGAGAATATTGATCAATATCTATTATAGCCTCACACAACACAAGAGCGGGAGAGCTATAAATATCCCATCAATATTTGAGGCATCCTGCATACGCGGGTCATTCTGGCCATTTAACCACCATGTCCACATGGTCAATCTATGAGAGCAGTCCAAATTATGGTCGACTGGCAATTAATCACCCCCCCCCCCTCTCTTAGAAAAAATATAATTTCGCATAAATATTGCCCTCTGAAAAATCATATTATATTCAAATGTTGTTGATGAGGACATATCTAACTTCTGTTTTGAGGTATCATATTTTGATATGATAAATGAGCCAAGTGGGAGGTTTAGTTTACAAATTTGATGATGGGTTGCAATGGAAATATGCCCTTTTATTAAACTTTTTAAGTATATAGATGAAAGTTATTGAAGATGAGGGCTGCCTATAAAAATAGCATTTTATATCAGTCGATGACTAAGACAATGTTCCTGTATTGTATACAATGGCTAATATAAATTTAAGATAAAGACCAAGTTCTGGTCATGCGATTGCATTGTTAAAGGAACATTGTGGAGTTGCTCAGAAAGGTTGATCATCTAGCATATAAGTATTGGTGTGTACTGCAAGGTTCTGGAATCATCAAAATGATAAGGAATTTGGCTCAGTCTTGGTACAGTTACAAGCACTGTACACAGAAAAGATGTATATGGGACTACGCGACACGTGCACGATTATCTGTCCGGTCGAAAAAGATATAATAATTTACCAAATATATCAATTAGTAGGCGGTTTCTCTGCAAAATTTGTACCATCACGTATTAGTCAAAACATATTCTTTCCCCATGATAGGTAATAAGTGCTTCCATTTCATTTTTTTGAGAGGGGGCATTTTCAAAACTGGTCTACCTTTAAATCCAAATTTTATAGACAAATGCATTTAATACATGTAGGATCATCAACAACAGCATATGAATGCATTTACTGATGCTATTTAACAAAATTTAAATTGGAAAATATCTTTTGGTCATTATAATGATGGTCAGATGTGCATGCATGTGCGATCTCAGTAGATTGCAACCTATTGATCAAACATGTTAATGCGTAGAGATATGTTAATTGAAACTCAATTGGGCTAGATTAGTATACTAGGAAATGTGACCTTCATAAAAGTGCGTCAGTAGAAAGAGAAAGGCGTTATAAGAGAATTTACCTGACAATTGGTCTTAAAGCACTGAAACTGGACTGTTTTGTAGCTTTGACTCATTGAATTGTGGTTATTAATATAATTATTATTATTATTATTTTTTTTTTTTTTGGGGGGGGGGGAGGAGAGTAACAAATGTGGTTTGCTACGGACCCACAAGTCACGATTTGATATGTGTTTATCCAAGAGAGAGAGAGAGAGAGAGAGACATAGAGAGTGAGAGTGTGAGAGTGAGAGTGAGAGATAAAGAAAGAAAGAAAGAAAGAAAGAAAGAAAGAAAGAGAGAGAGAGAGAGCTAAGGAAAGAGATATGGTCTGTAATGTACATCTTTTAACCCTATAATTACCATCTTGGTAGATAAACCATGTACAAAGTCACTGGCATGATGGACTTGCAGTGTTTAGAGGGTTACTTGGTAACCACTTTCCAGTTAGTGATTATTGCATCAATTAACAGGTAATTACACATGCTTCCTGACACTATTACAATCCTAGATTCAGGCAGTATACAGATAACAAGGGTTTAGAGAAAGAGAGAGAGAGAGAGAGAGAGAGAGAGAGAGAAAGAGAGAGAGAGAAAGGGGGTTGGGGTCGGTGGACATATAATTGTTGCACACATTTGTCTGTTGGTTTTTTAGCAAATTGGAAATTAAAAGCGCAATTGAGCGAAGCGTTTATGGCCTTGTGTTTTTTTGTTTTCCCTCGTACGGGTGACAGACATGATGTAATTTCCCTAATTATCGAAGTGAGTTTCATCATGATGTTTTAAAGGTTATCTCAAGGGGATTGTCTGAAGTGGGAAGATGAATATAGAACGAAGTGCAGTATTAATACTATTCCATGATCCATTAGCAGGGGTTGGTTGCCCGAACCCTCTGTCTCCTCTCTCTCTCTTCTGTGCAGTACGTTTTTATGTATTTCCCTGTATAATTGTTAAATTTTAAGCTGAGAATCAGAAGGGCGTTTCCTTATCGTCCTTGTCACAAAGTTATGCCCGTCTGGCTCTTAACTGATAAAGCATTGAGATGATTTACTTCATGCGATAATGATGGATCAAAACATTGAAACAAATGTTTTCTATAGGCAAGCAAATTGCATTGATTTGCAATTCAATGTCAAATTTGTGGAAAATTATTCCATTTTTTGAGAAAGTATTTTGAATGCTCACTGCTCAGTTTGTCTTCCATATAAAAGTATACAGTGCGACCCTGAAAAACGAAACCGAGAATGATCAATGTTTTATAATAACTTAATCACAATTATAATTAATAAATAACACAAATTTGTAAAGCTTAGATCCTCTTTTATTTGATGCAACTCATATGATGCACATTTCACGCATGAGTGATTAAAAGCAATTTGAAGGAAGGAAACCAAAAAGTCATTTGGCGGGCGGTATCTGAATGTCGAAGAAAAATTCACATTTCTAGAAAGTTCATTTTCTGCTCTTTCATATGACTCCTCAATCGGGAAAAAATGAGCCAGGAATAACAAAGTTCTGTTTGTTTAAAGTGATGCTTGCATTTCCATAATTTGATTAAATGAATTTGTTTTCACTGGCTGCCTGCCGTAGCAACAAACGGAATTGACAAAAGACTCAACTCCGTTTTGTTGACGATCAGACATAGACGAAAGACTTCATGCATTTAAAGCCAAAGGGCATTAACCCTGTGCAAAAGTATATCGACATGCCCTTCTGTCTCTAAGCAGACTTTATGTTGTTGTTGTTGTTGGTTTTTATGGCATTTTCCATCATCGTCTTTATGATCATGTCGATCTGTTTTATGTCAACTTCTAATACAACAAAATGTGCTTATAATCCATTGTAAAGAGATCTGGCTGGATGTAAAATTACAATTTGTAAAATATGTAAAGTTAGAAACAAAAATCCTATTTTCATGCATCATTATTGCCATTGGTATTCCGTTTCACCTTGTATTTGTAGTTTGCTTATTCACTTCAGGAGAATACCACTTCTGTAGTTGATGATAACAGTGATTATTTTGTTATTCATCAGCTGCAATCAAAGACACATGATCCTTATTTTAGGTGGACTTATGGGCCTTTAAAATCAGGTGTGAAAAATCTTGAAGTGGTTTCATTTTTAGCCTCTCATGTGCTATTCACTTCAGATAAATAACTATTCTGCAGTTGTGGTTAACTTGCTATGCGTTGACCATAATCAAAGAAACGTGATTACCATTTTCTGGCAGGCTTTATATCACAGGCCTTTAAAAAGCAGGTGTGAAATATCATCCCAAAGTAGCGTCAAGTACCTACTATGACTTCCTTCACCAACCTGTGTCTAACCTACTGAAGCAGTCTCATTCAAATTCTATCAAGAATGAGGAGAGAGATCACTTTCTCTGGCAAGGAGTTCACCCCGATGAGAAACAGTGTGTGTTCCAGATCAAGCCTTTGCCGTATTGAGCATTAGAATCACACTCGTTTTAGCTAATCCGTGGCAGCAGTGCATGAATTATTCAAAATGGCCGCTGCCCCCGTGCCCCACTTTTCAGAGGCCATTTTAGAGCATCCTTAAAGGATTGTCTCTGTCTTGTACTACAGAACTTTTTTTTCTTTTTCATCCTTTTAATTTTTCCTCTTCTCTCTCTCTTTTTCTCTCTCTTATATCTCATGACAGGATTACCGGTATCCCATTTTTCATTGTGTCTATCCAATCCAACAGTCAATACTATAAGAAGTTAATAATCAATTTACACAGAGAATTATAAACAATTTATTTATGTGGAAAAACACTCTTGAGGAAGAGCTTTGCTTTTTCCTTCTGACACCTGTTGAAACCATTCCATGGAAGCGAGTGTACATCCACGCACTGATGTTCTGTTTCTGTAGTATAGTAGTTTAGGAATAGAATCCCCAAGTTTCTTTGCTTTCATGTATTTTTTTTCTGGCAAATTGCTTGGGTAAGGGTTAACTTTAGGTGTCATCCTCTAATACAGTGTACAATATGCTGTTGAGAGGACAAGTTTACCGTAAATTTGCTTAAGGAAAGTGCACAAGTCAGGTGTTTGTTTAGATGGCAGCTAGCACCACAATCAATGAGACATCAAGATACTGACACCATCTAAACACATTCACCCTGTATTCTACACAAACAGCATCTGTTTTGAAACCTAGGCACCGCACACACACACGGAGTAATCAACGCCCGCTTTAATTAATCCTAAGTGGCACTGCTTGAATTATTCACACCGTTTCCATGCAGTGGTGTTCATGCCAGCCAGCCTGCAAGCTTATATACGGCTTCTGTACTTCTACTGCTATGACCTTGCATTGCCTGCTACTCTCATTAATGTAGATCCAACAATCCTTGGCTCTTTCCTTTAAAGGGTGTGGACGGCATGAGTCGATGCTGATGAAGCGCGATCTTTTAAATCTTGTTGATGTAAATGTTGAGAAAATCTTTAAAAAGCTGTTTAGTAGAAATCTTCTGTGTAGACATAAACTAGTTGTAGCATGCAAATGAAGTTCAAAAAATGATTCATAATAATTTAAAATAATTCAGATCTATCATGATTAGCCTGGCAGAATAGAAATATTCTCTTGTTGTAATGGCTTCCTGACAGTTTTCTTTCGCAATGTAATCGCATGATCAGTACTCCACTTTATCTTTAATGTATGTGGCAGCCTCTGTTTTTAACAGAGCAAGAAATGCCACTCTGTTTAACCCGGCGATGACTCCATCTATAATTGATTGCTCATACAAACTAGAACAGGTGTGGGGGTGCTGTTTGAGGGGGCTTAAGTGCTATTTTTGAACAAGAATCAGGATTGATCATGGAGAATGAGGATTGCTGTTTATACTTTTAAACCCTGATTAATAGACAAAGAGTGTGAAAATGAATATTTTAGAATGTCCAGCTTCTATCTGGAGTGCTTTGCATTTTTAACATTGATTTTAACCTTATGGCCGAAATTTACAGAGGTGGTTTAAATGTGGATTTGTCTGCACCCACAGTGTACTATGGTGTACATTATTTTGAGGGATCCACATTTTACAAGCTTTGCTTTTCAGTGGATCCTTCCATTTTCAAAGGTTTAACTTAAAATATAAAAAAGAAATATTATACTGGATATTTATGTATACTTTCTATTTTATAACTTTAAACCATGTAAAATGCCTTATATAATTGAATATTGAATTGTATATCTGATTTCTTGTCAAAATCTCTGTTCTGTTGGAAATGAAAACTGAAACTGAAACAATACACAAACGAAACCAGTCAAAAATAGATCAAAACAAAGGACAGAAAAACGGAAGGGCTTCAACTCCTATTCTTGAACGAAGCGTAAACACCCTTCTGGCTCTCAGTGGAATATATTTGTATTATTCACCTTCATTTTTCAAATAAAACAAAATAAATCTATGTGTTTGCCTTTGTCTATTTTCTTTTGTTGTTGTTGCTTGTTGACCTTTTTGGCTGACTACATTAAACCATTAATTCAGAATATAGTCTGTTTTTAAACCACCTCTGTGTATTCAGGCCTATATCATCTGCTTTGAGGCCAGAAGGGTGTTATATAATTCATATACTTTTACAGATTTAATGCCTTCTGGCACTCAAAGAGATGATATATTGAACAAGATTATTGAATTCATATTCCAAGTGGAAATTGCATTGTTGTTGGAATACAAAAATAAAAATAATAGATCTATCAAGAAACAGATTCCTTTGATTGATGTAATCTGCCTCCAGAGTTATCAGGTTGATGGAAAGCCTGTTTTCATGAAAAGAAACACTCGCTTGTCTTTCAGAAAAATAATTAGACTAGCCTTTTTACCATTTTCAGAATAGAATGATGCTTACAGCCTCTGTGATGACGACACATTGTGCTTGTTCTGTCATCACTGATCTGTGGCATTTACAGTGGTACATTTTTTTATTATTATTTTTTTTGGGGGGGGGGGAGGAGAGGGGGGGAGGAGAGGGGGGGGGGGGGGAGGAGAGGGGGGGGGGGGGGGGGGAGGGGATCATATTTCCAATTGATTTTTTCTGTGTGTACATGATGAATGTATGTGTCTAATTGTACTATTGTATGTATTTATTCATGTTCAGGTTAATTTGATTTCACTGCTTTCTTATTTAAGATGTCCAACACATAGATACATTAGTTAGGTATCCTGCCAACTTTAATAAAGTTATACATATAATTGGATAATATTTTGGTCATTTTTAAAACCAAATTCTTGCATTTTCTTATCAAACTGGATAATTTTTTTCTAATTATGATCATTTCCCCCTGTTGCGGTCGTTTTGTTTTACCATAACTGCGTTCATTTTGTTTTACCACAATCTTTCTCTTCTAACTGGATTTGGCTCATTAGGATTATGTCATATAACATATTACTTTTTTAAATTTTAATGATTAGGCTTTTGGTCTACCCAACAATGAGGCATATTTCTTTTCTTAGAATTACTTCTTTTTATTGGGGCCTCTTTTTTGCATTTTTGATCATAACAGTTAGATTTCATTACAGTGGACTTTCTTTCATTTTAGCTTTTTTAAACCATAGCTTTTTTTTAGTTTCCAGAACTAAATCACTCTCCTGCACACATGGATATTTTTTTAACTTGCACTTCTCTATCCAGGCTTTTACTCCATATTTTCTATGCATGCCAATCATTGGACTTCTATTGATCTAAACAATTGAGCTTCGTTGCACTTCCCCTGTTAAACAATTAATCACCCCGCTGAAATGCATACAATGACAGTTGAAAGTCATGTAACTGGGTTAGGAATCAATGGTTTGATTAGCAGCCCCATGCAATGCTTTTGATGACAAACATGACACAACATCAACATTTATCACTATCAATATTGGGCCAGAAAGGTGTTGACTTATATCATTTAAAACAGCGTTAATTTCCTTCTGGCTCCAAAACAGAGGAATCTTGTGGGTACTTCGGACCCACAATGTCTGTATACATACATGTTTCTATTTCAAGTTCAATATGCGTAGTGGGAACCTTTACCTGTATGTAACATTGGTTATATATTTCAAAATAGTCAAGTTGAGGAAATGTAATATCATGTTTGTTAAATGATTATTTTAAATTTGTTGGGAACAAACTTTATTTGAAGAAATGTTTTCTGTGCACCTTAAAACTAATTAAGAAATATTGAGCAAAGTTGTGAACATATTTTTACAGCTTCTATTCCTCAGGAATAAATTGATAAATTTTGAAAGTATTATTTCTATTTCCGTGAGCATAAAATGTGAAAGTGTTTTATAATTCGAATTTTGTGCAAGAATTCTTTAAATATCTACTTCTATATGGTGTTATAAAAAATTCCTAAAGTACATTTCTACATTGCATTGCATGTAGCAGATGATACATTCCGACTCTTGTTTACAAATACCATCTGTTGTAGATTTCCGTTCCATCTGCTTCCGAGTCATACTATAATAAAAGTTATGGATTTTAGCAATGGATTTCCTCTTCATTCACAGTTAGTTATTCCTTGCTGGTTAATAGATCAGTTATGTGGACATATGGTATAGTCGGAAGTGGAGATGATGAGTAAAATTAAGGAGCCTATCTTCACCAAATCAATGATTTGTTTTGCATATTAAGATTCAATTACCATGCACTCGGATACTCTCATTACTATTTGAACTTCGAGGTGATCTGGGACTTGTACCTGTACATTTATGTTTGTAAATGAGGAGAACCCAGGTGGAGACATGTGGGATGTATCGTAGAGTTTCAAAGTCAGAAAGTCTGTGAAACCTGCAGTTTTGTGCATAAGATTTGCCTGGAATAATCAGGAGTTTTATCATTTATCGTCTGTTCATCTCCTTTTCTCCAAAGCTCTTTACTCTCATGAAATTTGAGGGCTAGTGTAGGACTAGGATCCCCCAAATCATACCACAGAAGCATCTCTTGAAGGCCTCATTCTATTATTTATACATTCGATCTTGTTTTTATGTATTACCTGTAATCAATGAATTTATTCTCTGAGTATTTGTTTTGTAACTTTATTAATTTTTATTTTTATTTTTCATCCACTATCTATCTATAATCTATACACAGTAGATTTATCTAGAAGAGACCATTGAAACGTTGTTATTATAATTATTAAAAAATTATTTAAAAAAAAAAAAAAAATGATTTTGATTGTGATTTTTTTTTGGTGTGTGTTTTTAAAAATTGTATTATAATTTCATTTGATTTGATCGCTTCTTTACAGGCATGTGCAGATTTCCTTGAGCTGGCGCAGACGCATGGGCGCAAGTGGCAGAAAGCCATCCACTATGAGCACACGCAGCGGATTCGTCTAGAGGAGACCATCGAAACTCTTGCCAAACAACACAACTCACTAGAGCTTGCTTGCCGCGAAGCTAGCCAGGATAAGAGTAAAGGTGAGTGTCAGCTGGGTGTTTGTGTACTGTTCAGTGTTAAGTGCTTATATGTGGAGGTGTCGTGGTCTAGTGGATGCGTCACCAGACTGTGGATCTCATGGTTTGCAGTTCAAGTCCTGCCGTAGCACTAATATCCTTTGGCGATACATTAATCTGCATTTGCCACACTCTACCCAGGTGAGGTAAATGGGTACCTGGCAGGAATTCCTTGAAATGCTAGAGCGCCATAATGGCAGCCATGATAAAGCTGGGGTATTAATTGTGGAGCGCCAGGAGTGTCAAATGTGACAGACATGAGTGTTATACAAGAACCACTGTTTTTATTAAATGTGTATGTTAATGATGCTATTTGGTATCTTGGTACTGTTTAGTTTGATTTTTGTGTTTTGGTTAGGATTAGATGGAGTTGATGAAGAAGTTGTAGCTCATCAGAACTAGCTTGCCCACCTTGATAAAAAGTAAAAATGCCTGAAGTTCTCCTGAGTGTCCAAGACTTAATTTTGTATCTATGAAGAGGTGGTAAAATGTGCTACTGATAAACGATGTTCTAACTTTATCTTGAAAGCAAGCAGGTAAATAGGCAGCCCAAGTTTTTGTTTTTTATTTTAAAGAAAAAGAATTAGCTTTTGTCTTCACCTATACAAGAAATGATTTTTCTTTATCAGCATTGAGCCTGATCATCCACTATCCTCCGCTAAGTCGGACGCTAAGTGTAGGATGTATATTTAAGTCGGACACCAAGTGTAGGATGTATATTATGTTCTTACGTGTGTACTTGCGTGATGAGCGAAGGTAATGAAATGATGTTGTCCCTCCCCACAACCAGAGCGCCATTACCGCAGGTGCCCCGGAGCACTGGATTTGTGAGTAATGGGAATCAGATTCGTGAATTTCTTGCTCAGAGGATGGAATTATTAGGCAGTGTCTTTGGAAGAAAGCCTCTCTCTCTCCTCGTGCCCTAGAATGCAATAATTGTAGAATATGTTATTAGATAATTATAGACACAATATGATAGTTATACAATCTTTAATATGGTTAATACCAGACCAAGACAATCTGGCTTTGGTCTATGACATTATATATCTTTTACCAAAGGAAAGTAAAAACTATAGGCGCATAAACTGATAATATAACAAACAACTTTAAAGATAATAATTAACTGTACAGACTTTTGCATCACTGTAGAGCAGTGCATGGAGAAGAGACCCCATAGAATGTGTCATCTTATCACAAAGAAAAAAGAAAAACGTCATCCGTTTGTAACCCTATCTTGTCTTTATCAACCACACGTTTGAGCAAGTGTTACTGTCAAAGAAAATTAGAAATCCGAGACTTATTTTGGGGCTATGAGTCATTCTATTGTGAGGTCCCTTGTGGATGAGAAATGAAGGTTTTGAAAAGCAATGCTAGGATCAGCACATAAAAAGCCAGTCAAAAGAAAAAAATCAGCCTGTTCACTTAAACGTACTTGAAATTCAAGTCCAAGGATGCATTAAGCTATGAAACAGAAGCCTCACGCTGAAAGTCACCTTCACAGTTTTGTTTGGGCATTGATTATCAAATTTTGGAGCCAGCATGTGTTTATATAAGGTTAATTGTTAGGCATACATGTACTGATATTGTTACTAATATTTACAGCATTATTCCTGCTGTGTTTGCTTGTAGCTACCATTAGAACCTCTGCTACTACTATGAATGCTGCTGCTGATGCTGCTGCTGATGCTGCTGCTGCTCCCCTTCTCTCTCCCTCTCTCTTCTCCTTATTCTCCTCCTCCTACCACTAAAACTGGTATAACTACTTCTTCTCTTCCTCCTCCTCCTCCCACTCCTACCACAACCACAACTAGTACCTTGTGATTACCCGTCTCTTTGATAGTCGTTGTTGCTTGTTTCAACCCAAATGCAGTACGATGATCGTTCCCTTTAAGGCTGTAGTACGGGTCATCTTGAAGATGGACATTGGCTAATCAATTATTATAGTGAGCTACTACTACTCGTACTCCCAGGCCAGCTATGCACTGCATAGCACATATCACTCTCCCATTCTCTCCATCTCTTAATCTCTATCTCTCTCTCACTCCCTTTCTAATTCACCTTCTCTCTCCACCCTCTCTCTTTCCTCTCTCTCTCTCTCTCCCTCCCTCCCTTTCTCTTTCTCCTCTCTTTCACTACCTTCCCTTGTTCATTATCTCTACCTTCTCTTACTCCTTATCTCTTTCTCACTCTCTCTTCCCCTCTCTCCATTCTCTCCGTCTCTCTTTCTTTCCATATTGCTGTCTAAATGTCCCGTCTTTGAAAACAATAATGTAAGTCTGTTATTTCCCTTCCTCTTTCCCTCTCTTAATAATACTATTGTGTATTTTGCACTGCCCTCAATTTTGTTTATCTCTGTCCTCTTCATTGAATTCTTTCTCTGAATAGCTCTTCTCTACTCTTCTTCCTATCATATTCTCCTTTTTTATTTCTCTTCATTCTCTTGTCTCCTTATCCCTCTTTCTGTCTCTTTCTCTTGTCTCCTTATCCCTCTTTCTGTCTCTCTCCCTTTCCCTCTCCCTCTCCCTCTTCCCCACTCCCTCTCCCTCTTCCCCACACCTGTATTCTCTCTCCATTTCAGTATTAATTGCTGATGACGTCAAGCAGAGATGAGCAATGCTACTGCGGCGAAGTGAGCAATAGACTTGCCAATTTACTGTGTGACGACACAAGAGCGTTACACTGACTATCGTGTTTGTACGTGTGAGGTCTCCATGAATAAGGGCAAGCTTCACGTACGCATGTACATGTACGATGTTGAGAATTTGTTTACCAGCCCGGGCAACATGCCTTGCATGATTTTCGTCATAGGCATCAATAGGCTTTCTTCTTTTTCATGAAAATAATGCAAATTTTTGAGCATTTGAAGCAAGGCACCACCCAAGTTTATACGTCAACACCTATTTAATATTCTACCTTTCCTTCTTTCAAGATGTTTAGATGTGTTGGGTGTGTCTCGTGTTTTATATTAAGGAAAGTAATCCATTAGGTATATAAGCAGCATGATATGAAAACACATGGGACTACATGTAGGAGTGCTTTTACCAAGGCATGGTAATTTTGGTTGCCAGCTCCCTATGGGCATCTGTATAGTCGTATTGCATTATTAGCTGATTCTTTATCATTGAAGCACATTTGAAGGAGATTTGAAGTGAAATTTTCCATCATAATCAGCTTTCTGAGGTAAGCTTATATTCTAATGAATATTTCATAACAGTCGCTTCTAGTTGTAGCACTAAAGAAAATTAAACCCGTATTGATTTTCTTTTTCGTCTTCTGTGGTCAAAGTAGGAAAGGAAGTATTGGAATACTTGTTTGAAATTTGACCAAGTGATGTTAAGACTTACAGTACATGAAAATGTACATAATAACATATTATGGCAAGTTTAAAGTGATGTTTTTTAGTAATACGGTAGTATTTAAAGGCCTTTTGTAAAGATATGACACATGAAATTTTGATTAGGGAATATAATAAGTAAAATTATATTTTAACCAATGTGTATTTATACGAACACAAGTTTTTCTATGTGATGTTCATTATTAGGTTCCAATGGCGGTGCTCTGACACTTCCTTTGGCGAAAATTGGTTGAATATAGAATCCTAGTAGACTTTCAAAACTTTGTTATGTCTAATTATATAAATACAAAATAGAGTCATCCGTTGAAACATAGTGCTCATTAAAGGCTAATTAGCAATCGTCTATGCTATGAGGAGGCAAGTAATGAGCATGTTGTTGAGAGAGGGATCTAATCAATATATGTAGATCGGTTCTAGTCGGCCATTTTGAAAACTTAGTGCTAATGAGGATGGATCTGGGGGGTGTTTCACAAAGATCCTAAGTTGATCTTAACTCAAAGTTGGACTTAAACATTACGGAAAGCCATTTGTAGCCTTAAAATAAAATATATTCATAAGCGAAAAATTCAAATATTTTAGACTTTTCATAAATTCCACATCAAGAATATGAATTCTCCTTGATAATAGAAAATATGAAAGATTTGAATCAACGTTGTATGCCTTTTAAAATAAATTTTACAAAATATTTTCATATATGCAAACGGCTTTCCATGATAGTTAAGTCCAACTTAGAGATAAGTTCAACTTAGGATCTTTGTGAAACACCCCCCTGGCATCTCTACCAGATATGCTCACATCACACCAACTCCAGGATATATACATCCCCGGAGTGTCGGCTAGTCTCTGCAGGAAATCCTGCCAGGTTTTTTAGCGAAAATATGTGACACCGTTGCAGCTGCTTTCATTCTTGTACATAATGCATCGCAGCGGTTCCACAAAATCACTGGTTATGCCGTAACGGCTCATCCGGAGGCTTTGTTTATGGAAATAGGAAGACTTGATGTTTCATTTTCAAAGGTTTTTCTGACTTTTTGGCTGATGAAGAATCAGTTGGATTAGCACATTGATCAGACTTGTAACAGAAAGTGAAATTTAAATTTGTCATGGAGACAAATTGGCAACTGGGTCATGAGATTGTGATGTCATTTCCCCCATCATTCACCAATAGCATTGATATGGTTTTTCTCTTCAGGAATTAATTTCCCACGCCTTCACATGAGATTTATTTATGTTAAAATATTGTTGCGTGCGTGCAACATTGTATTTTAAGAAGTTTGTAATGTACAATCATGAACAATTGTTCTGTTTATAAACTTTCTAAAAATTCCCATATTTCCTGTTTCTGAAAGGAAGTGTCCTATTTTGTTGCATAAAACATGATTCTATGTGGAACTTTCTTTTTCAGCCGTTTCTTGGGTTATCACAATTATGTTTAAAACAAGTTATTTGAGAGTCATGGTTCTGTTTAAAATTGCTGGACGAGGGTCAATAATACCACGTTAAAACTTGCCAGAAGTGCATATGAATTAAAACAGATACCATTTCCAATGGCTTTACCATGGCAGGTAGACCATTACTAATTGACCCTAACTAATTAACCAAAGCCATGAACCAATAATATAACCATGAATGGGGGGTTGAAGGTTGTTTTGGTAGTCATGTGGTAGATTAATGACCTTGACTTCTGATATATCTCGGTCGAGAAGGGAATGTAATACTAAACAATAGGCGGTTTAATTAATTAGAATTGGTAGACTGTTAACCGATTTGTGGATGAAATTTTACTTATGCTACGGTCACAAAGTTTCGTACGAACGATATTTTCATACGAATCTCCCAGTTTTTTCATTGTCTTCCCGATTTTCCATTGTCTGAAAATCGTTCGTACGGCGTCGTAGCAGTTCGTAATGGCATTTGTGACCGAGGCTTTACCTTACCCTGTATGTAGTTTAGATGTAAATGGGGGGATTACCTATCTCTTCCTAGTATATCTCCATTGTATTAAAATGTAGTGGTGGATTGGGGAAGGAGGGGGGGGGGGGGGGCATGTGCCCTTCCCTGGCAAAAATGCAATACCTTATACCTCAACTAACTCAATGGATAAAGAAATGTTTACAAATTGCAAATTGGGAACATTCCAACCATTTATGCAAACAGAAATTTTTATCGTTTAAGCCAAAAATTCATTAAAAATAAGTAATCACTATGAAGATTCCACCTTGTTTTCACGTCTCTCCTCTCATCATCTTAAATTAGTTTCGGACAATTTGTTCATACCATTTCAAAACATGCATTGTACCTACGGTAGTCATGACTGTAGGCTATCTGACCTCTGTTTACTTTTCCAGGACAGCCGCTAGTTAGCGCGGACCTCACGCTCCCTCATTAAGTGTGCACTGACGTACTAGCGCAATTTAATATCGCGCCCTAATCAACGTTCGGTCCTCTCGCCTGGCTTGGCGAATGCCCCGGCATTTTTCTTCATTTTTTGTCTCTCTCTCTTTCTCTCCTCCTTTGTCGTAGAGCTGTGGTGTAATGGTCCAGTTCACTGATTGAATCAGTCCTATTGATTGAACACGTGAATGTCTGTTAGATCTACTCCCATCACTGGTTTGACCATCGGAATTATTGCTGCTAGATTGTCTCTGAACATATTTGTCTTTCTTGTTCAAACGTGCTATAGGTACTATGGTATTGAAAATGTCTCTATAATTGACTTGATATTAGTGTGTTATGAATGAGGATTTTGTCAGCTGTCCGCAAGAAGGCCATCACTGTTGGTGCCAAAACTCTTACAGCCTTCTTGCACTGTTGCAGGCAGGTGACGATTTCTCACATCTTTTTTAGATCACCAGAAGAATATTCTTTTTTATTATTTAAGTATCTTTCGGATAGACTTCCAAAGTTAAATATTTGAACATTTTATTGAAAAGCCCCACCCCACCCCCCCCCAAAAAAAAAATATAAATAGATAAATAATAATAATTATAAAACAATATTAAATAAAAACAAACATAAAGAAACATTTAAAGTAGCATGTAGCCTTCATGAAGTGCAAAAAAATATAAGGAGTACGAAATGCCAGGAATAGACCATGTTCAAGTCCACCATGTTATTTTACATCAAGACGTATTAAATTATAACCACTCAAACATAATTCCTTGTTCAGAAATCTCTGTCCTTCACTTAGATTAATTTTTTGCCTTACAGTAAAATATGGTTGCCCCGCCAACAGCCATCGTATTTGTAGCCCTCCATTTGTAGCTCTGCATGCGAACAAACAACCTTGGACAAAACTAAAGCTGACTCGATATGTCTTCATGCATTTTACAGCAAAACATCGGTACAAAGAGTCATTCGAGGAGAAGAAATGTGCATTAAAGCATTCACTCAATGTTATCCAATGGTATTAAATGAATGTTGCCATTCAGGATGAGTCATACTGTACCTCAAAAGTGGAATGATTGTGCAGCCACTTGCGTTTTTTGTATGATAGAGAATACACCTCTGTATCTTCATGGAGTTTTTTTTATATTCAGACTTCATTTCTCTTTGATAATAAAACCTTTTTCACAGTGATTTAAATCATTATTTTCTCTCCTTTCCTTTTCCCTCTCTCTCTCTCTCTCTCTCTCTCTCTCTCTCTTGTCCCCCTCTTTCTTTGCTCGATCTCCCTCGCCCCTTTCCTCCCTCGCCCCTTTCCTCCCTCTCCCTTCCCCTCCCTCTCCCTTCCCCTCCCTCTCCCTTCCCCTCCCTCTCCCTTCCCCTCCCTCTCCCTTCCCCTCCCTCTCCCTTCCCCTCCCTCTCCCTTCTTCCCACCCTCTCCCTTCTTCCCTCCCTCTCCCTTCTTCCCTCCCTCTCCCTTCTTCCCTCCCTCTCCCTTCTTCCCTCCCTCTCCCTTCCCCTCCCTCTCCCTTCCCCTCCCTCTCCCTTCCCCTCCCTCTCCCTTCCCCTCCCTCTCCCTTCCCCTCCCTCTCCCTTCCCCTCCCTCTCCCTTCCCCTCCCTCTCCCTTCCCCTCCCTCTCCCTTCCCCTCCCTCTCCCTTCCCCTCCCTCTCCCTTCCCCTCCCTCTCCCTTCCCCTCCCTCTCCCTTCCCCTCCCTCTCCCTCTCCTCTCCCTCTCCCTCTCCTCTCCCCCTCTCTCTCCTCCTCTCTCCTCTCCTCTCTCATCTCTCCTTTCTCCTTTCTCCTCTCTCGTTTCTCTCGTTTCTCCTCTCTCTCTCATCTTCCCCTCTCCATGTCCCTCTCTCCCCATCTCCCTCTCTCCCCATCTCCCTCTCTCCCCATCTCCCTCTCTCCTCTCCTCTCCCCTCTCTCCTCTCCCCTCTCCCCTCTCTCCTCTCCCCTCCCTCTCCCCCCTCCCTCTCCCCCTTCCTCTCCCCTCCCTCTCCCCCTTCCTCTCCCTCTCTCCTCCCCATCTCTCTCTCTCCCTCTATTCCTCTTTGTTACAGAGACCACTTTCTATATTTTTCTCGCCTGAAAGGGGATTATATTTGTGTAATACCATTAAAGGTAGTTGTGCCCCCAGCAGGACTATATTTAGCTATGAAAGTTATATCTTACGCATCTTGAGTAATGACAAAGAATGCCGAGCATATACAGGCAGAAATCTGTGCTTGCTGCAGGGAAGGATATGTAAGACTAACCAGGCTCAAAAATTGAATTATTATCCTTGTGTATTCTGGGCTATTGCTAACAGGGTATCCTAGTGATATTATTCTGTATGATTTTTTTCCAAATTATTTTATTCAATATATTTTCAATAAATTTATAAAAGAAAATAAAGGCAGTAAACTATCACAGTGAAAAGCAAGTCATATCAATGTGAACATTCAAGTTCATTTTGTTTAAGATGTAAACCTGGGCCCCATTTCAAATAACTTGTCATCAGTGACAAATTACAGTTTTTGTTTTAAGCTAGTGAAATCCTTGCTTTTGATTGGTTATCAGCATTGTGAAACAGGTCCCTGGTCTTTATGTCCAAAGGCAAAACTGAGTCATTCCCTGTCATTTTTTTCACTGTATTTCTTGTACCGGTAATTGAAATGGTGGAAATATGGCATCAAAATATTCATGAAGACTAAATAAGTACTCATCAGTGTTTTAGATAGAAAGAAAAATGTTTGCTTTGGCATGTGGTTCAATGTTATTCAATGCCATAGCACCTTTAATCGAATGTACACTTTACCATTCAACTAGTTTTATGTATTTGATTTGATTATATTTGGTTGATTTATTTCTGTAGATTTTCTTTTTCTTTTGCAGTTTTACAAATATGTAACAAACAAAACATTGCAAATTTTACACAATCATGACAAAAGAATATATGTAGAATAAAGTAAGACTGGCTGTAACTAATCAAAAACATCAAACAGGAGGGTTGACAAAGTATTAAAGCAAAGCTTGATAGCATGACTTCCCTCAATGGATACATAATAATACAAATATGGAGGAAAAATATTGGTAAAAGGGGAAAAGAGAGAGAGAGAGAGAGAGAGAGAAAAAAGAAAAAAAAAGAAATAGGGAGTGTTAATCGAGATTTACAGATGTATGTAGTAGTTCGATTTCAATTTGATATATAAAGATAAAACAAAGAAGATCCACATTTGAATATTGGGTGGCCAACTTGGGATATATTATAGAATGAAAAGACTTGCAAGGTTTTTGGACAATATGATTAAGAATGTGATTTCAAAAGTGTGCATACAGAGTCTTAAGTTACAGACTACACATTGGGAAACAGATCTAGATCATCACAAAACACTTGAAGATGATTGTGACCTTGAACAGATGATCATAGTATCACCTCCAATAATTATTTGAACTGTCGTTCCCTGGTCTGTTCAAATTGCTTCAAATTTACATTGAGCGTGGTGTTTAACATCATGCCAAATTTCTTACATGTATTACTATGAAGTGCTCAGAATGTCACAAAAGTGCCAGTATTGATACCAGTGGTTTCTTTCTACATGTCAAGTTAACATTTTCTGGACAGTAGAGACATGTGTCCAATCATGTAACAGGCTAAGTTTAAGATTAAATTTTCTTTGGAGGAAATACAAGTGTTTGACACTTTTTTCATTTGTTATGCCGGTAAACACAATTTGAAAAAAGCCTCTGAACCCCACCCAAAAAAAACTTGAAAAAAAAGTATTTTATCCTTATCAATGATTTCCAACTTCACTGACATGCTGTTTAGTTTCATGCATTTATACAAATGAAGTTGGTATCATGATGGACTTCCCCTTCAAGGAGAATAATCCTCCCCCTGATTTCCTTTCCATTCAATTCCAAATCGATATATTTTAAAAATCCATCTATTCTTGAAATAAAAAGGATTATCAGCATCATTAAGATAAAAAATACTATGAAGGTTTAATATTGCTATTTTTATCATCTATTCACTAAAATAGATATTGTTATTTGATCAAAGATATTCTCTCTGCAATGCAATACTTCTGAAACAAGCTCAAATTACTTTTAGTCAAAGAGCAGATGAATGTCAAACAAATAAATTCTAAAAATAGAATCTACAATATCTGTGATTTGTCCAACTCTCTAGAAATCAGGAAACTCTACCAAAGAATTTATTTCCTTGTTTCTCTAATGTTCAATCATGTTGAGAGTTAAAACAGTGTTTCAGTTATAATTTTGTGAAAAATTAGTCGCAGATTGTTTTTTAAAATCTTTAGATATTAAATATTATGTATGGGTGAGAGTATAGTCTAAGATTTGTGTGTGTGAGGGGGGGGGGGAATCGAAAGTTATTTGTGGGTGAGAATGTACTCAAGTCTGCTAGGCCTTGAAGAATCAATCTTTATTTAAAACTTTTAATGTAGGAAGGAAGGGCAGACAGTCTGTTTCCTGCAATACTTTGCTCGTCTCTTATAACCTCTGGCACGTGCATCCTGCCTTTATCACGAGGGCTATGCGAAAAAGATTAAGTGGGTTTTGTGTTGGCTTGATCCACGAAGGAAACCAAACTGGAGAGTTATTTTGACTAGCAAGTTTCAGTTGTTAATGTGTGTGGCAGGATAATCTTACAAAGTAAAAGCCGGCAGTGTGTTTGAGCTGAGTTGAACTGTTCGTATTGCTTCAGTTGAGGCTGTTTGTACGTGTCGGCAGTGGTTATTCTGCGTGTTACAACTCTCTGTCTGTGCCTTGTTCGTATTGCTTCA
Organism: Strongylocentrotus droebachiensis; assembly: GCA_035222895.1. Taxonomy (NCBI): domain Eukaryota; kingdom Metazoa; phylum Echinodermata; class Echinoidea; order Camarodonta; family Strongylocentrotidae; genus Strongylocentrotus; species Strongylocentrotus droebachiensis. Next base: position 86,870 of record JAVYIG010006963.1, on the reverse strand, counting down.
GTTTTAGTCTGTTTGTACATGTCAGCACTGGTTATTCTGTGTGTAACAACTCTTTGTCCGTTTGCCTTTGGAATACTTGTACATGAAGGAATAAAGAGTTTACATCAGGAAGATTTTCTCTGGTACGTGTCAGCACTGTTTGTACCTTGTGTGATGACTGTCCGTCTGTACCTTGTGTGACGACAGTCTGTCTGTCCTTCAATCTGAGGAATGAAAGAGTAGGAGGAAATATTATAGAGACTTTGTACGCATGAGCAATTATTGAGCATCCATTGTCTTTTCCCTCTTATGTCTAGCTCTGTCAGTCTGTTCAGTTTAGGACTAATCTCATTCATGAATGAATAGGAGTTTACATCAAGAATACTTATTCATACTTGGATGAATTGTATCCTTGGATCTCTGAGAAAAGATTTTGTTGGATATGCTTAAAAACACACACATACATAATGCATGTAACTACTGTAATATACACCGTATAGTGGATTACGTATTGCAGAACTATAGCTTTAATGCACCAATGTTGTATAGTTTCATTTTCTTTTTTCCTTCTTTATGTTTGTACGTGAGGGAGGGATTAATCCCAGTAAGATTTTTTAGGACTTCTCTTAATTATAATCGTCTAGATGAGATAGAAATTGTTGGACTTGGACGTCATTTTATTGGAATCAAAGTCAAATCTTGTAGGACTTCTGTTCTCCTCGTCCATTCTGCATATCCAGGCGGTGATCTTACGTCTGGATCTTTTGTTGTATCTTGCTGTAGGAAACTCTGACGAAAGCAAGGAGGATCACAGCGACGATGACGAGAACGAGTTCTTTGATGCCATAGAGCAATTTCAGTTCACCACCTCGGTTCAACTGCCAAGAGATAATTCTAATCTGCATCACAGGTAAACCTAGTCATTTGTTCTTTATTCGCTATATGAAAAGCACCTATAAAGGATATAAAATATATGCTTTGTATCAAAAGCAATATATATTTGTTATATTTGTAATGTATTCACAGTATATGTGTAAAAGAAATACATGTAACAAATTGGAATAATCACATATAAAGGAATAAAAAGCAAACTGTGATAATTACAAAAGAACAAAAAGAAGGAAGGAAGTATCTAGTCTAGTCATCCTTTCACATGAGAGGAAGATTTTAACATAAAGATTGTGATGAACAATGTAGCAAAGGGGGGCATATATCCCAGATAAATGTTGATGAAAAAGCTGCTGTATTTATAAAGGAACTTGTTGTACAACACTCGCACAGCAAATTAACCAAAACAAAACGCTGTACTATATAGTGAAACAATGCCTGACAAACCTCTGTTTAATGTTACATTTCATTAATATAGCATGGCTTTTCAGTATCTGATCATTTGTTAGATTTGCATATACTGAAACTTGTGTAGTGCTTGAAATCCTTCTATTTGTGTCTATTTATTTCTACAATAGTATCATGTTAGCATCTCTGATATCGGTGTAATTCTGATATTTTTATTTATATACAGTACTCTAAATCATGTCATGTTTGAATCTCTGACATCGACTACAGGCCTGTGTATACTGAATTGTGTCATGTTTGAATTCCTGATATCAGTGTCCGATCATTACCACATTCCCATATACTCTAAATCATGTCATGTTTGAATCTCTGACATCGACTATATACAGTCCCATGTACTCTAAATCTTGTCATGTTTGAATCTATTACAGGAGAACACCCAGTGAGGGGAGTGTGGCAAGCACTGAAGCCAGCAGTGGAGAAGAGATGCAGCCGGGGGTAGAAGCAGTGGTCCAGATTAACAAATTGGATGAGGGAAACAATGTGAGTTCATCAATTATTGTTATACATGTACTTCAGTTACACCACCAAACCGATTTCAAACTGACTGATATTTGGCCAATGTGTCATTTGTGATTGGCCGTTTGTTAGTCTGTCATCACTCTTCTCGAAATAACTGAGGTATAACAGTTAATTTATACTGAAAGACGAGTTCAAAGCTTAAAGAATCAGACGTAATAAATATTAAGTTGTGTCTGCATAAATGATATGATTTTGATGCTTAAAAAAATGAGGTATTACCGTAATTAACGGTGTATTAACCGCACTAAAAAAAAAAAAAAAAAAATCAATTTATGCCACTCCACCTGGCGCTATGCCTGGCAAAATCTCCCAGCTCAGTAATCGGTGTGTTGACTCACCACTCGTAAACTAGAACAACACTCAAATTTGTCTCTCATCTTGGTTTGAAAGTAATCTTTCTGATCTCAATATGTAGTTTATAATAATAATTCCTCCAATTTTTCTTCTATTACACGGGGTACCACAAGGTTCTATCCTAGGTCCTCTACTGTTTTTTAATTTACATTAATGATCTTACACATTCAGCTGCACCTCGCAGTTAAATGAAAGGCCTTCCCGCGTGTTTTTTTTTAACATGGACCTGGCTTAGGGCAAAAACGAGGGGTGCGGTTAATACACAAGGGCGGTTTATACACCGTTAATTACGGTATGTTACACAACCAGGTGTTTTTAAATATTTTTCACCTCTGCTTCCAAGGGAAAGAAAACGGTGGTAATTTAGAATACTGGCTTCATGCTGCTTTTCAATAAAAGGGAAATTAAATCTAACTTAATGTATTCATGGAAAAAAATTAAGTGCTCTAAAGAAACTTGGGGAAAAAAGGGAAACCTAATTTGCAGCCTACAGACTTATCAGCATCTGGCTGTTCTGTAATTCTTATTGATCTGACAAACTCTTTTGGGAACAATACAAATTTGTGTTTGAGCTACATGTATAACGACTTGGAGCTTGAGGAAGCAATTATAGAAATGAGACACTTAGCTTGAAGAAGACGAACCAATCCTGAGGCAAATTTCTGGTGAAATGATTTTTGTTGTCTGCTGTTCCTAAGAAGGTAGGCTGCCATCGGCAATACATAGCTCTTGCCTCTTATGGTCCTCCTGCGGACAGCCGACGTTATCTTAAAGCCCCACTGCACTACTTATAGCTACTTGCCTAATCGGTGCCTGTTGGTCCCCCATGATCCCCTTTTTCTTATGTTAATTGAGAGCTGATTTCATGAGATAACCACCTGTCAGTGACCTTTCAGGGAGGTCTAATCCCCCTGGCCAAACTAGTACAGACAGGCTTTAAGTTATTTCTATTTCCTGTGGCCAATTTGCAGCACACACTAATTATAGAGATCTGAACTTGTGTTTTTTGTTTACAGCTACCGAACCGGTTGAAGACACAGCCCAAAGTCGGTCCGATGGTGAAACAGAGGCGCAAGAAGATCCCCGAGAAACCGAACCAGAGTCTGAGTCTCTGGAGCATCATCAAGAATTGCATCGGCAAAGAGCTCTCAAGAATACCCATGCCGGTAAGAAAAAGAAAAAGAAAAAAAAAAGAAATCTTCTCTTTCTTCCATTTGATATTGACAATCATGATAATGATAATGGTAATAATTGTAACCCCAAAAATGTGTATGAGAGTAATCGTAACAATGGTGACATTGTTGATGATGATGATGATGATAATTATGATAGCAATTATACTCATTACTACAGTAATGATGATAGTTATAATTGAATGATGATGATGATGATAATTACATTGATGAAAATGTTGATGATATAAAGATGAAAGTGTTAATGAAGATGATGGTGATGTAATGATGATGAAGATTATGATAATAGTAATTAAGTTAAACATAAATTAGAACTGAAAAGATACAATGACAGTGATAGTAGCAATGAAAACAACAATATAAATGACAATGATAATGATAGGGAGAAAAATAAAAAGAAGAGAACAAAATTGAAGTAAGATTTAAAAATACATCATAATTTGAACTGTAGCCTACATCTCTCAATCCTCTCTTCCCAATCCCTCAATTTTAAATTGCAAAATAGGAAATTGAATTTGCAATTATTCCCACACATCTGTACAAGTGTAGAACAAGTACATTAAACTGTTATCTGGATGATGGTGTCGGCAAAGTCTTGAATAATCCAAGAATGCCTAATGATTTAAACTGTAGCCTACATCTTGCCACCCATGCTCTCGTACGTCCGCCTGCCTTGTGCTTGCGTCCCACCAAACCTCCCATCTGCATTTTCAGGTCACTTCTTCCGATGGGCTTGTTCTCATTGTCCCCCAAATTGTGATTGTTCGGAAACAGCCTGCAATTTGGCCAATTTGTGGGTTAATTCATCACTAAGGATCCATTCAGACTGTGCTGTGCTCTAGAGCTTGAGCTAATTTTAAAAGCAAGTGGGCATAGCTCGACTTAATGGAGTAGGGGGACTTTTAAAGGGATTGGGTATCTTCAGTTCAGTTTATTTTAACCATAAAAATGAAACATGTACATACAAATGAGTAACATAGTAAACATAATACGGTAAAGGACACCCTTAGAAGCAAATTGCTTGTGGTGGGGCCTTAAAAAGAAAAACAAACTACACATAAATTATACAGTTTAAAAACTTTAAAATAACATGATACAAACACACATGCACGCTCACACATATACATACACAAATACATTAAAAATATCCTCCTCATCTTTGTCTCAGATTCTAAACAAAACCCTGAATTTAGCTCATGCTGCAATCATTTATAAAACTTTAGGTCAGTCAGGAATCCCATGACTTTTACAAGCCGATCGCCCGTCTGATTACCGGTATCAAGACATTTATGATTTGAATTCGGAATTTCAAAAACTGTTTTCCAAACGGCTTTCATTACACTACCGTCTATTGGAGGAAAATAAGTATGGTAAAACCGGTGACTCAAATCTTTTTTACTTTTTTGAGGCACTTCATGATCATTTTTAAGCGCAAATTTTGTAGGGCTTCAATATTTTACCATATCACAGACACTGATAACACGTAGCGCCATGTATCTCAGATTCGTAAAATTCGAAAAATTGTTAAACAATGCCTTTGATAACAAAGACATTTTCCTTGAGAACGCTGAACGGGCTAATATCCCAACTTCAGGTTGTTTGGGCTAATGGAAATGAACCTAGCGTACGGCAGGCATAAATGCATAGCAATCCACCTCTTGTGGGGAGATGTAACTTGAAGAAGCAAAACTCTGAAGGAGTGCTTGGCTTTCTAAGAAGCCGTTTTACAATGGAAACCTCTCCTTGATTTATGTAACACTCAGAATCTTTTTGCGATCTTGCGTTGTGAATTCATTCAGCTTTGGAATGCATTGGCTCATACCGATTAACTAACATTTTGTTTCAAGCTACTCTCTGAGAAGAATATTACATAGACTTGTTTCGCTTAATAATTTCCTTTCTATGTCATTTGAGATCTTTCTTACCTGTGAGTTGTCCTATTAAAGAATTTGAGAGACGATTCAGTTTGCACTCAATTAACAGAAATTTTGAAAACATGTATTCTAAAGTCTTACATAACAGCACAGCACAGCACAACACAGGAAAAAACTCAAGATGACTGCCTAGTAGTCAAACCTGTGTATAGCGACTGCCCAAGGGAAACACAAAAAAGTGTTCTTTGGAGACAGGTGGTCTTTGTAGACAGGTTTCTTTAGTACATGTTTCAATGAGAAACCATTTGCAATGGAAACAAAAATGTGGTCACTAGAGCAGGTTTGACTGTAGTTTAATAGTGGTCTTTTACTCTCATTCTGAAAAGTAGAGATTACAAGAGCTTTTTTGTCAAAGGAAGTCATTAAGCACTTTGAAGTTCCCCTTCGGGACCAGTTCTACATATTTAAAGAATGGTACTTGAAATACGCCGAAAGAGATTGGACATGCGACTGAAGTTAAGCCGCAACTTAGTCAGAGTCATGAATAGTTGAATCGTAAATGAACGATAGTTGAATTATGTTAAGAGAAATTGACCATGACTCCATGATGAGTGGAGAGGCATTTTGTTGTCAGCATTGGACCTGTATTATGGATGAGAATTTTGCAGTGTTCCACTTACATATGGGCCTATGCTTGATGTTAAACCACATCATCGGTCAATGTCCCCCATCTATGAAATTGTACCCACTACCCAGTCAGTAGTTTTCAATACATACCTCTCTTGATCTTTCTAAAACAAGGTGGGTGGCCAACAATTCTAAATCAGTTCTGGGAAACTCCTATACCGTTTTTCCAAATGCTGTTATATCTGTAGTTTTTTAATTCTGTATGTTAAAGGTTAAAATAGTGTTTATATTATAGTGTTTGGTTCTTCCTAACCCACTTTTTATAAAACATGATAGCAGTGTAAAAAGAAGTTTTTCTCTTCATTTCAGCCCCCTCTTTTTAGGGGGGAAGGGTAAATATATCCTTAAAGACTCTTCTCTCGTCATATTTTAAAGAGTTCTTTTAGGCCTTCCCAAAACATTATTGTTCTCCTATAGTTGTACTTTTTTTTAAATTATAGGATAACCCTGGTATGGGTTTTTATTACAGAATGTTCTTCAATTATTCAAATGTTTAAATTTGATATAGGGTCAAATTTATGTCTACATAAATTTTTCTCTCACTTAAAAAATTCCAAAACTTGGTGTGGGTATGAATTATTTAGTTATTAACTGTATATCATCCAACTCTCCTAGATCATTTATCATATCATATCATATATCAAATCACACAAACAAACACCTCACCAATTCACCCTCATCTTTCTCTTTTTAACCTTAGGTCAACTTTAACGAGCCGCTGTCCATGCTACAGCGGCTGACGGAGGACATGTTCTACAGTGATCTCCTCAGTATGGCTGCCCAGTGCGACGACACATGCGAGGAGATGGCGTACGTGGCCGCTTTCATCACGTCGGCGTACGCGGAGACGTCGGTGCGCACGACCAAGCCGTTCAATCCTCTCCTAGGAGAGACGTTTGAGTGCGATAGGACGGATGATTTAGGGTGGAGAGCAATAAGTGAACAGGTAGGATTCGTTTATTCATTCCATTTTCATAAAAAACACAGCAAATGCAAATAAACTTACAAGTATATATACATGTACATACAAAGAATATTCAGTTTATACAATAACTTCAAATGGAGGCCTTGTTTAGAGGATGTTCACCTCTTAACTTTTTACAATTGATTGCTATAGTATTTTTCATTGATTTGCCATGTGATGTTTTGATGCGAAATCCTTCTTTAATATTCTACTTGTGAAACTTTAGTATGAAAGAGACTTATTGTCATTTGAAATTGTTTTCAAGACCCTTCTTTGGAAAGGAAAAATGTGAATTATGAGATCAAGAAAATTTGCAGAAGATTTTTATGCACTGAAAAGCAACCACACATAAATGCACATGTGGGGCTACATGTTCTATGGATTGCCTGACCAACCTTATTTCACCATCTTGCATTGTTTATTCCTCAAATCACACATTGTTATTGGCGATACGAGAGGCTGTTGAAAATGCCTTAGAGCACATTTCTTGGGCACAAGTCTGTGTCATCATGTTCTTTGATTACAATTTTGCTCCATGGAAAACTTGGAAGGGTGGTATTCATGAAAGCAGACTAACTTTAATCCATGGTTTAATCTACCGACTAAGTATGGAATGCAAAGTGTCCATATGAATATATTTTTGAATAATTTGATATGTCCCTAAATTACCATGATAACATAATTGTATCATAGTTATATTGTTGTTGATTAAATATGTTATTACATTTTATTTTAATTTAGTGACAGACTAAATTATTCAAAAACATGTTTATATAGACACTTGGCATTCCATACTTAGTCAGTGGATTAAACCATGGACTAAAGTTAGTACGCTTTCGAGAATACCACCCTTTGATTCTAACTCTGTGCCAACCCAAACTTGTATTTTCTAGGTGAGTCACCATCCGCCTGCAGCAGCCTTCCATGTAGAGAGCAAGGACTGGACTCTGTGGATGGAGACGACCATCAGCAGCAAGTTCAGGGGAAAGTACCTCCAGATCTTCCCTCAGGGCACCGCCCACATCTCCTTCAAGAAGTCTGGCAGTCACTACACCTATACCAGAGTCACTGTCACCGTCCATAACATCATCGTAGGCAAATTATGGGTAGACCAGGTAAGAGACTTGTGGTTGATTGTGGTGGTGGTGGTGATGATGATGACGATGACGCAACGCCTTGTTTATCACCCCAGAACCTCAAACAATATACCCTTATAAATTCTCCCTGTTGGCCTCTTACAGTGGTACCATAGGGTAGGTTCCCTGGAGGATAAGGGTATTAGGGTAATCATTGTAGATGCTGATTTCCAGAGGGTAAGTATTTCGAGGGGGGGGGGGGGGGACGTAGTTGTCTGGAGAGTAGGTTTTCTGGGGGTGATTTCCTTATGGGATAGCTTTTTCAGAAAGACAGTTGTATGGGGATAATAAACCAAGAGGCAGTTGTTCTAGAATTGGCAAAAGCAATCTGGTGAGAGAAGTTTATGCAGTTATGAAGAAATGAGAAGTCCCGAAATTGAATGCATTTTTGAAGTCATCTGTTCTGTCCCTTTCTTTTTTTATGCAGTCTGGTGAATGCGAGCTTCTCAATCATACAACCAAAGATGTCTGTCGACTAAACTTCAAACCAACCAGCTACTTTTCTAGAGATGTTCCAAGGAAGGTGAGCCATTTACAATGTTTTGAAATGTGACTATCTTATAAGGCTGCGACGGGTAGTTGAATGCTTGAGTACCCGCACGCATGGTGCCGTCGGTAAAATTTTTTCCCAACTCAAGCACTGTCAAACTCACCACTCAGAAACTGGGACCAAATGTCCAGATTTCTGTTTGGACTTGGAGGACAATGGATTATTCTGCCATCTTTGGTTTTTAAAACAGCATTGTTTACTGTTATTATTATTATTAAATCGGCGCCTTCAACTGCAACTCGAAGTAAAATTGCATGCATTTTCGGCGATACTGGAATACTGCATCAGTGGTATGGTGGTGGCAAAAAATCAAAAAAATCAAAAAAATTCAAAAAAATTATAAAAAAACATTGCGTCCAAATATTCAAGTATTCGCTTGTAAGCCTGGGAGTGTACTCGGGTACCTCATTACACTGTTGTGCACAGCCTTACTATCTTAAAGGTGAAAGGTGGTGTCTTTCGGGGGGAAGATATGTATTCAGATTTCAGTGGAAAGGGGGTGTGTCACTGTGACGCCCAAACCTTAATCTAGCTCTTTGGCATTCGTACACAAACACTACATGTACATGTGTGTGCGTAGCGCACTTGCATACTTTGTGTAGTGAACGGAGCTGTACACAGTAGCACAGGTTATTGCACTTTAGTGTGGCAGCATGGAGCTTAGCCACCTGTAGCCCCAAAGTTAGAGATAAAATAAGACACAGAGAATCTTATTTTATTAAAGAAAGAATAACAATGTCTCAATGGATAAAGACATGTCTAAAAGTCAGCTCAGATCTGACCCGGTAAACTGTTGCAAAAGCTGCTGCATCTTTTTTGGAATGTGTAAATGAAAGGTAACTGCACACAACAAATGTCCTGTGCGTATTTACTTAGCTCTGTGTTATAAGATACATAAATGTGACTTGTATTACACTTAAAATCATCATATTAAAAAAAAAACACAGTTTTGCTGCATCATATCCGAACAAGCCTTAAACAGGACCCTGAAGGGGAACCCAAATGTAAGGTTTTGTTGTTAAAAAATTTACATATTCCCTTGATTACCCCCACCGCCCTATATAATGTTCAGTGTCACTCTATGTTCACTGTCTCATTTTACCTTCGTCTTGTGTAGGTAACTGGTGTGATCATGGACAGCAACAATACAGCCAAATTCGTGTTATCAGGAACATGGGATAAGAAGATGGAGTACGCAGAGGTGCAGAACATCACGATAGAGAAGTCTGGCCGGGGCAAGCCGGTCTATAACTGCGGGGCAACCAAAGTACTCTGGCAAAGGAACCCTCCTATGTAAGTCTCTCAGCGTGGATCAGCCCCCCGAAATGGCCAAAAGAGCCCCCAAAAGTCATAAAAGAGCGCCCCAAAATTTGCATAGAGTTCAATGCAAAACAACTTTAAGAGTGTTATTTTCATGCAAGCAAGCTTTGAAAAGTAGCCCCCGAAATTGTTCAAATATTTGTTTCCCTGCGTGGTGTTTCCTTCCACTTGAAAGAAGCAAACAAATAATGTTAGCCGCTAATATCCATTCTTATGCAAACACATATTAAATGTTGTTTGAAAGTACAGGTTTTCATGGCGAGAATATAACTCGAATCAAATTCAATCAAATTATGTTTGTAAGAGATAGGAAACTGCAAATTTGCGATTTAATTAGAGGACTTGCAATTGATTCGGGTCAGTTGCAAACATTTATAAAAAAGGGCACAGGTGTGCGTTTCACAAAACTTGTCATCAGTGACAAATGACAGTTTTTGTTATAAGCTACTGAAATCCTTGCTTCTGATTGGTTATCAACAGATTTGTCACTGATTTTTGTCATTGGAAAAAGGCTTTGTGAAACGGGTCCCTGGTCTCTTCAACAGGTTATAAAACAAAGCCATATAATTCCTGTATAGCGCCTTGAGAGTATGTACAATTCCATTCATTCATTAACTCACATACCAAAACTCCCTCCAAACAGGCCAAACTGCGAGCTGATGTACAACTTCAACGAGCTGGCCGTGACGATGAACGAGCCCGAGGACCACGTGGCGCCCACGGACAGCAGGAACCGACCAGACCAGCGGCTGATGGAGACGGGATACTGGGAGGAGGCCAACCAGGAGAAACTCAGGCTAGAGGACAAGCAGAGGTCGAAGAGAAAAAAGAGGGAATCGGAGGCAGCCACTGCTGCAGAAGCAGGTATGGAGATCATTGAATAACTGTTACATTGAACTGTGACCTTTGACTTTTAAGGGTCACCCTTGACATGTGACCTTTGGCTCTTTGTACAGGTCAGCTTTGAGCAATGACTTTTTGCCTTTTTGTACAGATCAACTTGAACTGTGAATCCAGATCAATTTTGAACCTTTTACATTTCACCATTGAACTGTGACCTTTGACTCTTTACGGCTCACCCTTGACACGTGACCTTTGGCTCTCTATACAGGTCAACTTTGAGAAAATAAGCTTAGAATTTTTGTACAGATCAACTTGAACTGTGAATCCAGATCAATTTTGGACTTGTTACGTTGACCCTAATGTTTATCATATACTGACTTTTAAAAAAAGAGAAAGGGTCAAAGTTTAACATTTAGTATTTATACCAAGTGCAAGACTTTGATCTTTGACATTATTCCACTCTGATTCATATCAGAACTTTTCGTATTCAGACTTGACTGGTGAAGATTATTATTATTTTTTATTTTTTTTAACAGAGGGGTGGGAAGATCAATTTGAATCTTTACCCAGTAAGGTTTCCCTTTCATCCTTTTTTTTTTTCTGTTGGCCTTTCCAATTTGATCAATGTCATAAGATGGAGAAAAAGATAAGTTGATTCTATCACGACTCTAAAGAATATTTGTAGTAGTGTCTCCTTCTTGTTATACTGCCTAGATTACCACACATACTTGTTTGGTCCAGAGAACATCAGTTAGATGCAAACTTGGGTGAACAATTCTGTATCCTTAAAGCCCCACTGCACTAATTTGGCCAGGAGGGATTAGACCTCCCTGCATGGTCACTGACAGGTGGTTATCTCATCAAATCAGCTCTCAATTAACATAGGAAAAAGAGGATCATTGGGATCATTGGTCACCGATGAGACATTGTTTGCCATATAGACGGTGCAAGTAACTATAAGTTGTGCAGTGGGGCTCTAAATTTCCATCCTATTTTACTAAAAGCATATTTTGACCCTATTTGATCTCCAATATTAACTCATTCTTTCCACCTCAATACCCCCCATTCTCAGGTAAACCGTTTGAAGGCTACCGACCAGTGTGGTTTGAGCGACGGATGGACCAGCTCACAAAATCCATGGCGTATCAATACAGAGGGGAGTACTGGAATAATAAGGACAAGCAGGAATGGAACATTTGCCCTGATATATTTTGATGTGAACTCCGACGAAAGTCTCTCCTTTTTTCTCCGTCTGCGTATTTTTCTTCCCGTTCGCAAAAACGATCAGTGGATTTTCAGCTGCAGAGATGCGTGGTTAGTCCATTTTTGTGTAGTGGTGGAAAACTACTTGAGCGGCTCAAGCAGCGGATGGTGCGGTCGAGAGGATCTTTGCAAAGGAGGATCAGATATCCAGTTGTTTGACGACATCTTGGAATCCAAATTCTTTGAGAGGCATATTTATGAAACTTGTGAGATGATTATGAGCATTGCACTCAGAATAAAAGGAATATATTAGAACAAATAGACGGAGAGCTTATATCATTGGAGTACAGATGTTAAGAGTAAAGGTTATGCTAAAAATGTGTTGGATTTAGAAGGAATATAAAGATATGAAGATTGTTAATGTTCGTATGGAGATGATTTTTCTCAGAGACTCTACGATGTGAACTTATGTGATTATATTATGTGGATGTGGATATGGATAGACGCAGCTTTGGATTTGTGAGTTACTCCTAAAGAGGTAGGGGATGTATATGACGAAAAACTTTCTGACGGACGGTCTCGATATGAGGGTCGTTCCACTTCTATCCTTCCTTCGGTGTGAGAGATTAACTTTGATTAATCTGAAATAAACGAAAGATTATATGATAATGTTTGTTTGTCTGTGTTAATATGGAGATGCTCACCGGGCAGCCGTTTTAGGCGCGTACTTTTTCGCAAAGCTCGGTGAGCATCGACTGTACGATGAAGAAAAAAAAACTTAACGACACCAAATCATTATCTCTTCTATATGATGTAATTTCCCTGTATAACTTTTGGCGTAGCCATGCACAGGGAGTTTTTTTGAGAGGTTTATAGATAGTTAATTATCTGTTATGTAGTGGAAGGTTGAAGTATGATGTTTGTCCCGATCTTTTTGATATACCGGTAGGTATAATTCCCAGTGTTTTAAGTCTTATCTCTAATATTATCCCAACATAAGTATTCATATTGAATTCTGCCCCATTGACATATATGACACTATTTCTTTTTACTATTGCAATTCCATTTTGTAATATCAATTTGTGACACAATCTATAGTACAATCCATTTTTTGCTGTATTATCTATTCTCGCACCCCTTTGAATGTTGTTATATTTAAAATTAGTATATTGATTCTGTAACTCAGTTTCAAGAAATGTACAAGTCTGGATCATAATATTCCCTAGCTCGCATATTATTTGTTCTTTTTGATTATGGCAATACTGTAAACGCTGTTATTTTCGCGCGATTAGTGTTTTGCGCTGAGCAACCCCAAAACATATTCGCTGGTTCTTAAATTCACGTCGCACCAAATTCAGCCCGTTCAGAACACGCATAAGAAGTCATGTTTATATTTTGGCGGGTTCTAAATTTCGCAGACACCAAGTTTAGCGCGAAATCCACGAAAATTAATTATCACAAATAGTTCTGCGTTTACAGTAGTGTGAGTTGGGTGTAGAAGACAACAGCTTTGTTATTTTGGGTAGAAATGAATTGGAACAGCTTATGGAACACTACAGAGAGAGAGAGAGGGAGAGAGAGGGATAGGGATGTACATGTGTATGTTGCCACAGGTATACTCAAAGTATGAATAAATAGTGTGTGAGAAAACGGCGTGAACTGCCTGCCTGTTGTTTCTCTCTCTTGTTCCCCCATGCTCTGTGTCATCCAACTTCCATCTCTCTATTTCACTCTGTTTATCTCACTCCTGACTGTATTTCTGTGTTTATCTCTCTATTTGTCTATGTCTGTTTTTATCTATAACTAGAACCCATCTCTCTCTCTCTCTCTCTCTCTCTCTCTCTCTCTCTCTCTCTCAGTTGCATAGTGACATCTTATGTAAGTGATAAAAGCAAAATATATTGCTTTATGAATAATTAAATATTTTTCCCTGTATGCTAGCATATTATGTCAAATATTATTCCACTTATATATATGTATGCTTCAAAAATAAAACTTTGTGTTGTGCTGCCTCTATTCATACTCTTCTTTGCAGCATATTTATGCGTTATAGTATACTTTCATGTTTTCCTCTCTCTCTCTCTCTTTCTAGATTTTCACATAGCATATAAAATATTTATCAGAGGGCAAATTTCTGAAATCTTGTTCCCAGAATATTTCTTTATAGCTTTAATGATGGATTGAAGATAAGACTAATGATTTATATTAGTGTGCAATTTGTATTTGTATTAATACATGTAGCTGCAAGTTGTATTTGTGAAGTACAAAAGGGGAGTGAAATTTCCTTATGAGATAAAGGTAAATTCAAGTGTATCTAGAGAAATAGTTGGTCAAAAAATTAATGTTTTGATCAGATATTAAACAGTACATCACTCTGTGGTGAAGTTCCAAATTTTGAATAAAATATGTTTGTCTCAATACCTATTGAATTGTGCTGTCATTTAATTTACAGTTCTAAATTTGTTTTCAACACAGTCTATACAGAATGAATAAATTGTAAAAATACTATTTAAAGAATCACACCCTCTATTCTTTACATCTTTTTTTTAATTCCAGCTCGGAAAATTTTGCATTTCAGCAATACATTTGTGTTTCATAGCCTTCTGTCATGTTTTGTGTGAAAGACATAAGATGCTCGTGATGTAATCTATCCTTGTGGAAATGCCTCTGTGTTACTGCTAAGTTCCAACACAGGCATGTTCTGACACAGCTATGTTCTGACGTAGATTACATCAAGAGATACTTGTGTGCGCAAAAACAATATTTCTCACTCTACTGTTTCACTAGATATTTGCTGGAAGTACATCGAAGGTGCAGTTTAAACTTTGAGAATGTTTGTTTAAAGGTCGGTCTGAAATGTGATTGAAAGCAAGATTACATTGATGTTTTTCCCTTAAAATTCTCCTTGAGATATGATTTGTATCAATTCAGAGTTAATTTTACTGCAGTAGGAATATAACAATTATCATTTACCGGTACGTTGATAATGAACATTTGTTTTTCGTTACTGAATCATTGACTATTTTCCTTCAAACTTTCAGCAATGTTTTTCCTTGCATTCGTATAATAATACCGGTAGCTACATTTATATTGCACTCATATCCATCCCAGGGGATGCTCAAGGCGCCTACGAAGGATAATTATTACCCTGACTTTTGCCCAGCTACCCTTGGGCACTCCAAGCATTCAAGGAATCAATTCCTACCAGGTGCCCTAAGAGGAGGTGCGATAGCTCAGTCAGTGCGGTGGTCTTGTAATCCGGTGACCCGGGTTCGAAACCAAGGCGATGCGCTAGTGCCCTTTGGTAAGGCATTAATCCTCATTACCAGGTCCCTCAGAGAGGACCTAAAGCCGTCAGTCCTCTGGTTGCTTACTAACAAGCATTTATGCTTTCTTAGCAGTCGGGTAAAAATAACCACCACTACTACACCTGGGTGGAGAGTGGCTAAGTCAAATTCATGAAAAGGTCAACTATTTTATTGACCCTGTCAAAATTATAAATGTGAATACCCCTATTACAAAGTATTGGAATCGCACGAGAGGAGTCTGAACATAGGACCCTTCATGTGTATGCTTCATACCTATCATTCTGAGTGAGATTTCTTCTAGCTTTTTTTACTGTGTGTGATTTGAATGTATTAATAAACCTCAGGACTTGTCTTGTTATTCTACCTATTAAATATTTGGTTAGAAGCAGTAATCTTGGGTAAACGGTTTCTACATTCATTACTGAAAGATGTGAGAACTCGCCACACGCATAAATGTGGGCTAGGTATCGTAAGAAGTGCTTTTCGCAAGTAGTGAAATTTATCTGAGACAAAGTCTGTTGACCTAATCAGCAATCATTGGAGTTTCTCTACTGTTAGATTTTGTTAGTATACAAATGCATGCGAGTGAGTTCATTATACCATTCATCCACACTCTTGCTGAGGCTGTATATGCACCATCGTACTCAGTCCAACGACTTTGAACGATAGGTGCATAAACAGCCTCAGCAAGAGCGGATAGATCCTTGCTATTTAATGTAAAAAGAAATCATTTTAAGTTTTTATGTCATCATCACTGACAAATAAAGCCAAATTTTAAAAGGTTTACTGTACTTCAGTGCGCACACAGAGATTTTAAAGGAAACTAACCTCTAAGCGCACTGCTGCACCTCACATGCTTAAACATCATTGGAGAGTACTGGAAGCTATTGCACACTTTTCCATGAAAAAGACGCGAGATAGTCTTGGTAAATGAATCATACGTGACTGCGTTTGAACAATCATTCGATTAGGATCTAGGAGTCAGTTGTATGAAATATGATAAAATGGTACACTGCAGAAAACCTGTCCGGTGAAACTCACTACACATACATTGTACATCAATTAAAAACAACTTGAGGTTTTATTATTGCATTGTTGCACCATAATTTCTAATGTGAACTTTTCTAATATTCACGAAGTAGTGCTGACTAATTCCACTTTGTATATTCTAATAGATGTGACACTTATTTAATGTTACGTTTCCTATTTGTGTATTAAACTTCAAATGGGTAGAGTCTAAGTGGTTCCTTGGTTTTGACCTGATAGATTTGGAGTTTGAAGTCTAATGTAATCCCAATTTATACTCTTTCCTTTTTGTGAGAAAGTTGATGGAAAATATGGACCCCCTCCCCATGGTAGCTTTAAATTTTGATGGAAACTGTACAAGTTTTGCTCATTTTATGGAGTGTGTTTATCAAGATGAAAATCCTACCATGTTGATGTAGTGTATAAAAAATAAAGAATATAAACATGATGAATATACATGTATTAAATAAAAATTATTAATATAAAAAGCTGGGAAAATGGAGTGCTTCCGAATCATTTATATTTTGTGAAGGAGATTTTAGTAATGCATTGTGGTATACAAAGTAGCAACTGTTTCTTTTCCCTATCTGCCCGTCTCTTGCTTCCTCTTTTCTCTCTCTCTCTCACATCCTCTCTCTCACATCCTCTGTCTCTGTCTCTCTCTCCCTCCTCCTTTTCTCCCTCCCATCACTCTGCTGCTTTGTTCTACTCCATAACTTTCATTATTTTGACACTCGCTCTCCTAAATGCCATAATCTCAATATAATAAAAACATAAAACATGCATTTTTAACTTTAATTTATTAATTATGTTAATGTTATATTTTCACGCACATCCTTCATTATCTATAAATATTTTTATTTACATAGATATATGATTTTCAAAACTCACTCACAAGACATCTATGGCATTTGTTTAAATATCACCCCTCCTCCCTAAAAGAAAAAGAAAAAGAAAAAAAAAAATTCAAAATCAAAATTGTAATAAAACATGATCTGCCTGTAAAAATAATATACCCACAATTCCATACTGTTAATATACTTTAAAATATATTCCATAATAATTATTACCATATAACAAACTGAATAGAAACAAGATACAAACAAATTTTTATTCACATATTAAAACCGCTAGGATAGCTTAAAAAAAAAAAAAAATCCAATAAAAAGAACAAGTACAAGATCTGATCAAGACCTGTGCAGCAACTGTGCATTTCATGTGCTCTAATAATATAACAGCAAATTTATGAAAATTCTTGTAGTTTTTTAAATTCCTTTTGCTAATTAATATGTCTACAATACAAATATAATCTGCCATAATAATTTTGTGCAGATTTGAATTTTACATAAAAACAATGGTAGGGGCAAGATTTCTTCAGTAACATTTTCTAAACAATTTTTCAAAAAATGCCACATTACAAATATTTCAATTCTGCACCATATATATCCCTGAATAAAAACCACATAATTCTGGATGACATACATAAAATTAGGAATGTAAGCTGCTGTTTCTCTATTACATGTTCCTTTAACCTGTTGAATACTAAGGCGGAGATAACTCCGGGTGTAGTCTATGATAAACGTGTGTTACACCAACATCGAATCGTATCCAACACGTTAAAGGAATCATGTAATTAAATGTACACCTAGGAACATTCATTAAACGTATCTAATTTGGATCATTTAAACTTGAAACATCAAATAAGCCTAATGCAAACCCTTTTTAATCTGCAGAACAATCACTTTTAAACAATTATTATGGCTTTGAAATAAGCCACTGGTCATTGAGTGTGTACACAGATCTATGCAGAGGTGATATCTCCCATAGGCATTGCATGCAGTAAACCGCGCTATGCACAAAGTGAGTGAGCAGTGACTTATTCACAAGAATGCCAGTATATCACAGCAACAATTGAATTAAAACATTACGTTATCAGAAAGTTATATTGATCTTGTTTGATGCGATTAATATACTTTGTTCTGACCCAAATCACCTTCACACAATGATTTTATACAACAACTGCAAGCATTTGTCCATAAATACATCACAAATACAACCAAAAGGCACTACTTACTCTAGATTTTTGGTTACTGCTCTCCTTAATGCAATTGAAAATCATGAATTTCTCAAAGAGCTGGAGCACATCACTATGATCAGTTTGCGATAGATATCTGCTCAGGATTTTTTGCTTGATAACTACAAATACTGCCAGGCACTGCTTATCATTTGATAGAAGGGGGCATATATCTTACACTTTGTATGAATTGAATTAAATTAAGTAATTATTAGATAAAAGTTTGACAGCTGAAAAATATCAATGTCAGCTTACAGAGTTCCAGTCAATATTAATACCAACCAACCCACTCAGCTCCCCCTATAGAGAGAAAGGAAAATCAGGGACCCATTTCACAAAGCCTTTTTTCAACGACAAATGACAACAATCTGTGACAAATCTGCTGATAACCGATCAGAAGCAAGGATTTTACTAGCTATACCAAAAACTGTCATTTGTCACTGATGACAGGTTTTGTGAAATGGGGGCCCTGGAGTAACTGTCAATCACTATCAGAGTAAAATACTGTAGATCCTGAAGTATTTTCAGTAGTGCTGTAACCAAAGGTTTAACCGTCCGGTATCCGACCGCCCATGGCGGATTCCGTTTTCAATTGGCCGGTTTCGTTTTCCCGTTTTTTTTTTTTTTTTTTTTTTTTTTTTGAATAATTTTTTTTTTTTTTTTTTTTTTTTTTTTAAGTTTTTTTTTTATTTTTTTTTTAAAGTTTCGATTTATGCCCCTCCACCTGGCACTATGCCTGGCAATGTCTCCCAGCTCAGTAATCTGTGTGTTGACTCACTACTCCGAAACTAGAACAACACCTGTCTGTCATCTTGGTTTGAAAGTAATCTTTATAATAGATCTCAATATGAAGTTTATAATAATAATTCATCCAACTTTTACACACGGCGTACCACAAGGTTCTATCCTAGGTCCTCTACTGTTTTTGATTTACATTAATGATCTTACACATTCTTCTAAAAACGACATTGTTACTATTATTTGTGACAAGTTAACAAGCACAAATCGGCCCCTTCAAATGCACCTCGCAGTTAAATGAAAGTCCTTCCCGCTTTTTCACACGGACCTGGCTTGCTGGGGAAAAAAAAAAAAAAAAAAAAAAAAACTTAAAAAAAAAAAAACGATTTTTTTTTTTTTTTTTTTTTTTTTTTTTTTTTTTTTTTTTTTTTAAATCGTTTAACCGAAAACCGTCCGGTTTTGACTGGCGGTTAAACGGAATTGGAGATATCCGTGATGTTACAGCACTAATTTTCAGCAAGAAATACTAGCATTATACATTCCAGCTCTCCATAATGTTAACGGGTCTGAATACAAACATCATAATTTATCTCAACAAATCCCCAGCAAATTTCCAGAGAACTTTGCGTCATACAACAAACCTAACCTTCATACCGGTTTAAGGCAATGTCTACAATTCTTGGTTAGAGCAATTTTTTTTTTACCGGGAATGATGAAAATGCGTGATAATATATCGTCGGTGGGGTGACATAACCTTGTATCTCAATTTTTTGAGATTTTGAATTTTTTGCATAATTGTGTACCTAATGGCCTACGACACCACCTGATAAATCCATGGAACGCCTCCTGTCTCGGTTTTTTCACAAATTCCACACAAAGGACGGTGTCACAGCACTAAATCTGTTGAGACAGGAAATGTTTTTTCGCTCTCCTGAAAATTCATGATTTTTGAGATACAAGTTTTTGTCACCCCACCGACGATATTTCTTGACGGAAAAAAAAGAAAAAAAAGCAAACAAACATTGAACTTAACTTCCTCAACCCACAGGAAAACTATTTCAAGCTCTAAAATCATTTTTATCAGATCCTGTTGGATAATTTCATGAAGTAGAAGTATAACTTGTTTGTAGCCAGAAGGGCATTAACTCATATACTTTACAGTGTTAACACCCTTCTGGCTCCAAACAGACAAATTGATACCATGGGTTCTAAAACTTAACATAAACAATGAGATGAATAAATTTTCAATTTTGAAAAAGTTTCTGAATACAATATAATAAAACAAAACCCTGGTACCTTTAATATAAAAATCTCAATATCGCATGTGTTAAACTGTTAATTATAGAGAATAATGTTATAATTATTGTACAAATGAAAAAACGACATATAAAGTTGATGTTGCATCTGGAATTACATTTAAAATAGTAAAAGGACAAATCAATCCCCAAATACATGAATTTATTTCGGTTTAAGATGTTTCTTTCGTAATGAACCCTGTGAAAATATAGTGCAGTGTTTCGAGCATTTTTTTCCAATTTTTTTCTTTTTTCGTTGTTTTGTTCTGTTTTTTTTAAATAAAGTTTTATAGGTCAATTAAGTTCATTGGCTTCAACTTGGCTGGATATGTTTTCAATTAGAAATCAGCTTATCTTTTATGTTGTTGATATTTTCATCATTCATTTATTTACTTGATTATTATTATTTTAAATCTGCTAATAGTTGGTAACTCCTTCAAATTTTAGCTCAATATATACAGTGCGTCCCAGAAAAAACGAAACCGAGAAGTATCGATGTTCTATCATAACTTAATCACAACTATAATTAATGAATGATACATATTTGGAAAGCTTAGAGTCTCCTCTTTCATGTGATGCTACTCAGATAATGCATATTTCACGCATGAGTGATTAAAAGCAATTTTAAGGAAGGAAACCAAAAAGACATTTGGCGGGCAGTATCTGAATTTCGAAGAAAAATTCACATTTCTAGAAAGTTGAATTTCTGCCCTTTCATATGACACCTCAATCAGGAAAAATGAGCGAGGAATGACAAAGTTCTGTTTGTTTAAAGTAGTGCTTGCATTTCCATAATTTTATTAAACGAATTCGTTTTCACTGGCTGCCTGCAGTATCAATAAACGAAATTAACAAAAGACTTAACTCCGTTTTGTTGACAATCAGCCGTAGACGAGAGTCTTCATGCATGGCTGATTGTCAACGAAACGGAGTTAAGTCTTTTGTCAAATCTGCTTTTTGCTACGGCAGGCACCCAGTGAAAACGAATTCGTTTGTTAAAATTATGAAAATGTAAGGGCTACTTTAAACAAACAGAACTTTGTTATTCCTGGCTCATTTTTCTTGATTGAGGTATCATATGAAAGAGCAGAAAATGAACTTTCTAGAAATATGAATTTTTCTTTGAAATTCAGATACCGCCCGCAAAATTACTTTTTGGTTTCCTTCCTTCAAATTGCTTTTTATCACTCATGCGTGAAATATGCATCACATGAGTAGCATCAACTGAAAGAGGAGACTCTAAGCTTTCCAAATATGTATCATTCATTAATTATGGTTGTGATTAAGTTATGATAAAACACCGATACTTCTCGGTTTCGTTTTTTCTGGGACGCACTGTATATTCTTGCTCGACAATCGGTACAACCTGCTTTCAACTGAAAATACAACTCATTTTGCTCTCATTGACCTCTTTTCTGTTACCTGCAAATACAGTTGGCAATACCATCATAATAGTTCCTCAGCTTCAAACAATGTTAAGAACTTGTCACACTTAAAATCAAAGCTTGTTTGTTTGAGTTTACCTCTGTTGGGTACCTGCAAATGGATAGCAATACCTTGAAAAGCAAATAAAAAGACCCCAGGAGACCTCTGCCCGAGACTTGCATCATGATCCTTTGTTCTTGGGGCTTGAGCTGGTCGACTGCATGGCCTTGAATTTGGTGAGAATGACCCCAGATGTCGTGATCATGTTTCCCAGGAAGAGGCAAAGGAAAATCACACTCGCGACAGGCACCTAGATATGAAAAATCAGATAGGAAATCAACCTTGAAAGTCACACACTCAGATAAGGGCAGTAGAACCCTATTAAGTGTCATGTGAGAGCTATTACGTATCATTTATCTGAAGTTCTAATGATAAATTTTTCCGTCAAAGTGTGAACTTTTGTACAATCTTGTCAATGCCTGAACTCCTCTTCCTCATCATCATCATCCCCTTAATTATCATCATCATCCTCATCATCATCCTCATCATCATTCTCATCATCACCACCACCACCATCATCACCACCACCATCACCACCACCACCACCACCACCAACACCATCATCATCATCACCATCACCACCAACACCATCATCATCATCACCAACACCATCATCACCATCACCACCAACACCATCATCACCATCACCATCACCATCATCATCACCACCACCACCACCACCATCATCATCACCACCACCACCATCATCATCATCATCACCACCACCACCACTATCACCACTATCACCACTATCACCACTATCACCACCATCATCATCACCACCACCACCACCACCACCACCACCACCACCACCACCACCACCACCACCACCACCACCACCACCACCACCACCACCACCACCACCACCACCACCACCACCACCACCACCACCACCACCACCACCACCACCACCACCACCACCACCACCATCACCACCACCACCACCACCACCACCACCACCACCACCACCACCACCACCACCACCACCATCATCATCACCACCACCACCACCACCACCATCACCACCACCACCACCATCACCACCACCATCACCACCACCACCACCACCATCATCATCATCTTAGTATTCTTACCATCCATTCATTGCATTCAGGATGTCTAGCAATGTGATATAGTGAGTATGCATTGTACAGCTGCCAAGTCTGTAGGGGACAACAAATATAAAAAAAAGATTGAAAACAATGAATGAAAAAAAATCAATTGTCAAGAAATATTACAAACTATTGTTACAAGAAAATTCTAGTAATAACATACGACTTAAACACCTTCATCCAAATAAAAGTACAGAGATTTTGTTTAACAAAATTGTGGTAAATTTCACTCAATATAGTGGAAGGACTTTTTTTGAGCGATGCAATAACTAAGTTTGGTAAATGCTCATCTAATGACAAAAATATATGACAAGCGCAGCGCCAATTTATATAAAATAAATCATTTCATAATAAACAAAAAGGGGATGCATATAAATATGTACTTACGTATGCTACAAAAAGAAATGGTAGCAGGAATGTCAAACCCCTCCACATCCAATTCTGAAAACCCTCTGTAAAGGAAAGAACAAGGGAGAAGAAAAAGTAAGAGAAATATGCAAAAGCCATTGCTAATCATTCTTTATTTGCTTCATAGCCACCAAGGAATATCTCTGTGTAAATGATCTGAAAAGTATCTAGATCTACACACATTGTACTTCAGCAAACTGATTTTTTTTCTTCTTCAAAATTAGCTAGAAGTCTTGTCTTATAAACAATGAAGCGGGAAATTAATAAAACTGTTCACAATTCAAAGGCCTGGGCATAGTGATCATGTATTCAAACAAAATATGAGTTCAAAATTATTTGCTCTTACATATGGTGACTTATTGTTGACTTAGTAGGGGTTTAAAGCGATACTGAACTGATGAACTTTCGGCCCTAGCTTACAGTTTCTTGTACAGTGCCACTTCATGGTTAACTTGCCAATAGTGTTAACCCAATACCAAACATCCACTTCGCCGACAGAGAGCTCTATGCGAGAACCAACAGCGCCGTTAGAAAAACAGTGATTATGGGACCAAACGGCTACAGCTGACCCGAGATGGTGCTATAGGGGATTTTCAGGTAGTTCTTATTTTATAGTATGGCTTTAAACTTCATCCAAAGTTAGGACAGACATTTATGTTAATCTTGTACATCGCATCTACATGCACATAACTTGCGAAGTACAAAGGACAACCTGCTTCTAAAGCTACCTCACCAAAAAACAAAAGCAACTCTTGGAGATTGTGCTTTCAGTCGCGCCGCTCCAAAGCTTTGTCGAAAACGCACTTTTTAACGGGAGCTTTTGAATATTTTTAAAATTATTTTTAATTACAAAAAAAATTGTTCTGTGTTTGTAGCACTGTTAGGACTTTTGTCTTCATCACAGCGCAGTAGAGTAGATAGTATATTTATATAGTAGCTGCAATATGTTAATTGATCTAACTATTAATTATCATCATTAGCTTTTCATGTGACACAAAGCCAAGTCTACGATACTTACCTACAGTGATGTACATGTCACTTTTCTCCCCTAGAGCTCTTAATCTATACAAACATCCACTTTGGTAGTAATACTGGATCAATTGAACAACACCTACAGACAAGGAAAACAGGAGTTTCAAGATTAAATCATGGTAAATTCAGACTTCTGATTCTACAGTGATGTAGAATTTATATATATGTATATATACTATAATATATCATATACCGGTATACAATAATATGATGTTATATATATATATATATTCTAGAATAAAAAAAAACAATTGTTTTTAATTATTGTTTGTATGGTTATAATATTTATAAGTATACATATACATGTGAGTCTTCTCCACATCAGGAGCTCTTAATGTTTATAGACACCCAATTTGATACAGCATCAACTGTAACACACCTACAGAGAAGGAAAACAGGTGTATGGTAATCCTTTATGGTCTATTCAAAATAGCAATGCTATTTGTTTGATAGACCAGTGCACTTTGAGGGCATCTGTAAAAAGCTGTGGCACTGCTTTCCCCTCGATACTTTCACCAAAGGAATGTAATTGGCCAATCAACTATCATCTTTGCAATATCTCGGAGGTCCTTTACCAAACAACACAGATGCACCCTTACATGTATTTGCTTCAAAAGTAACAAAAAGACAAGGGACTGGAGGATGCATTCTTTTGTTCAATTGCTGCAGAAAAAGATACATCAAAGACTAGCTAAGAATTTGACTATTATCCCATTTCAAAGCTAGCAATTGATTGCTATACATCAGCTCTCCCTTCCCCCACCCCCAAACAACCTTCAAATCTATTCATACACATATTTTGAAGGATGATATACTTACTGAGGTAGAGAGAGAAGAGCATGAACTGATTTCTGAACATGCGGTAGCTGACACTGTCTGGCCAAATGAGCAGGATTGCTGTCAACATCACAGTCAGGTAATGATGAACTACCCACCAGCCTTTTATTCTGAAATATAAACATATGTAGTACGTATAAATAAAGCAAACTTCCAAACATTCACCAATATATACATGAAATAATATAAATGGGACTACGGTGAATGAATATATGCACATTTATGAAAACTTGGGTGACAGTAAAATTATAAAAAATTGAACCCCTGACAAAGACCCTTTCTCTCTCCCCCCCCCACAAAACAACAAAAAAGGAACCAAATAAGATATATGTATATGCATTTGCATGTATACAAAGACATACTTGTATTGCAATTTTTGATCAACAAGAGCTCAATCCAATATCAAGGCAAATATTTACAATTTGGTACTGTACCTTCAGTTCTTCATTATTTGTGTAAACTATAAATTGTAACATAGTGAGGGTAATGACCGATCTAGGGGGGGGGGGGGGATTTATGACAATAATTTCCTTACTAATGCAGCAAGATAGGGTCACAATGCTACAAGGTTTTTGCCAGTGCATAACACACTCAATGCTCACACAAAGATTTTTTTTGGTCCTCCCAGACAATCCCTTCAAGGATGCTGCAAGGCCTCACACTTAATTAGATCCAAGCATAAACATTTCCTGCCAAGATCCTACCAGTGCATGTTAAAGGGCCACTGCACGACTTGTAGCTACTTGCGCCCTCTATATGACAAACAATGCCTTATCGGTGACCATTGGTCCCCCATGATCCCCTTTTTCTTATGTTAACTGAGAACTGAATTGATGAGATAATCACCTGTCCAGTGACCTTGCAGGGCAGTCTAATCCCTCCTGTAAACTAGTACAGATAAGCTCTAAAACTAATCTTACCTTGATCCATTGTGTCTGAGAATAGATTCCCTGATGACCAGCGTACAGTAGAACCAGACGAGGAGAAAGTGATAGCAGGCATCACAGATCCTGAAAAAGTAATATCAAGAAGTACACATAAAAACAGGTAGATGGGGACAGGGAGAATCAAAATCTCATGTGAGATCTTGACTTAAATTTACTCCATTTAAATGTAGAGTACAGTGTAGACTTGAAAGGATAGGCTCAACATTGAAGGAAAGTAAAAAAAACTAGAACATAGTGTCCTTGGAAGGGGAACGCTAAAGTCTACTATGAGCTTTCAATTTGAGTATCCTCTATTTAATTAGAAGAAACTGTGGCCCATGCTTCATCTGTATCTTAAGACAATAAACTTTAGTTATGTTACATTGCTGTTCAAAGAAACCCACAAAACATGAGGTCTTCCATATTTTATACCCTCTGCAAGTCTAAATTACCTTTGCATAGATAACAAAATTATGTGGGAAACTGGTAGCTTAAAGATAAAGGTGAGTTCTGGTCATCCGATTGCATTGTGAAAGAAAAGGTGTGGAATGGATCAGAAAAAGTTGATCATGTAGCATGTAAGTATTGGTGTGTACTGCAAAGTTCTGGAGTCATCAAAATCATAATAAATCAGGCCCAGTATTGGTAAAGTAACAAGCACTGTACACAGAAAGATGGGAATAAACAAATGGTGTTGGGGCTACCAACCTTGATTTCCTAATCTCATTACTCAGCCAGTGTACATTTTCTACCAAAATTGTTTGGCATTTATTTGTAATCTTGAACATTCAGTGTAATTTTTGTTTGATTCTGTGAGAATTCATTTTTTGTTTTAAAACCAGAACTCACCTTTATCTTTAATGTTGATACTGATGACAAACATCTTTCCTTTTCAATTCTGTTTTGTTGTGTTGTCTCATTTATTTCTTAATCATTTGCAAATCATGCAACCGATATCAAAGTGATAATCAAACACAAAGAGTAAATGTATATCAAATTGCTTTTGAAAAGGAAGTCCTTCTTAGAAACTTTTACCATTTATAGCCCTGGGCCCCAACTTGTCATCAGTAACAAATGACAGTTTTTGTTATACCGGTAAGATAGTGAAACCCTTGTTTCCGATTGATTATCAGCAGATTTGTCATTGAAAAAAGGCTTTGTGAAACGGGTCCCTGGAGTCCCTGATCATCATTATGTTGAGAGCGAGAAGGACATTACGCCTGTCTTCATTAGCTCAAGTTTGCCAAATAACCCGCTATTTTAACTATCCCTATCGCAAATTAGCCAATTAATTTGTGCCTTCATCAGCTTGCAGTTGCAATTAGCGAGAAATTTGGTTGGGAAAATATCCAGAGAAATATTGGTATTGTTTCCTAAATATCCTGCTATTGGGAAATAGCAGGCTAACTTTCGTCTGTCAGAGCTAGTTTGTGATGAGCGTATCAGTCTGGTGAAGGCGCAATTTCGAGCTACGGGATAATATCCCAAGTCTGAAAATAGCAAGTTATTTGGCAAACGTGAGCTGATGGAGACAGGCCTATTAACTATACAATGGATTTGAAGGTCACAGTTTTCCACCATTGTGTTTCAGCGCGTACAAAAAGAACTTGACAATGTCAATAAGACACGCCCTAATAAGAGTAACCAGGCCAGCCAGAAAAAGACAAAATTATAATTCCATGCAGTAAACTGATAAATCTCATCATGCCTACATTGTTGCATTTTATACCGACTCAAGCCCTAGTCTTGATATTATGTACTATTTGAAGTACTACTGTAAAAAATGGGGGGTAAATGAATAATAAACTACAGGACACAGATGCAATGCATGACTGAAAATGTGTAAGCACAGGTATAGTAAATACTGCACTTTTTCTACAGCAGCATAAACAAGTAAGGAACACAAGGAGATGTAAAAACATTAAAGGAGAATGAAACCCAACAAACATCAGCCAACTGTTTCATTTAAAATT
Source organism: Strongylocentrotus droebachiensis (assembly GCA_035222895.1). NCBI lineage: Eukaryota > Metazoa > Echinodermata > Echinoidea > Camarodonta > Strongylocentrotidae > Strongylocentrotus > Strongylocentrotus droebachiensis. Next base: position 58,675 of record JAVYIG010006963.1, on the reverse strand, counting down.
GTCAGCCAGTCAAAAAGAAATCTTGTAATTACTTGTATTCAAATTTTTTTTAGCAAGGAAAAAAGAGTAGTACATCTTGTGCTTTTGAGATACCCACTGACGTGTATTTTAGCTACAATGTAAGACACTCACCCGATGATAGACAATAATGGTCTTGCATTAAGATGAGTGGATATTCTTTCACCACATACATGTACATGTATTGTGACAAGTTATTTTGTTTGGCTGAATGGAACAGTTGGGCAGTTCTTTTTATTAATTAACATCTGGAATGCATAAGTTGTAGCTTGGCCTGACAACCTTCTCCCATTATTCAAAAGAGTGACAGAGAAATTCATAGAGCTCCTCAATGTAACCACCTGTTTGGGATACCAGAGTAACAAGAAGGCCGCTATTTGAATCAAAGGACCTGGCTGTACAAATAGCCAGCCTTTGTGTAATACCACGTCAATTATATACAGGTCAACGGAGTTGCACTACTCTGACATCACAATTGAAATCAAGATGGCAACTCCAATGGGAGAATGACTGGAATATAAACTGCAAACTTTGAAGACATTGTTTTCCTTGCTTTTAAGTAATCAAATTGGATTAATTTCAAGATTTGTATAACTGGCCAATGATTATGAATGAGACTACCGGTATCAGCTAATGTTTGTTGGGTTTCATTTTCCTTTAAATTAACCACATACACAGGTAAACAGACTTTTGATCTATATCACAAACGTTCAATGTTGTCATTTTTACACCTTGTGAATTATAGTACGGTAAGACTAAGTTTTTTTGTTTTTTTTAATTTTTTTTATTAGACTAAGTTAATAACTTACAGTGTTTCTCATGTCTTTTCATTTGACTTTGAAAAACTTCTCTACAAAAGTTCAATGATTAACATCCATGGTACATACCAAACACAATCATAATAAACATTCAAAAAGTAAAATAATAAATCAACTTTTACCCAGAAGTACAGGAAATTCATTGCTAGAGAAAACTAAAATGCATGCAAGAACACATTGAAATTTTTGTCAGAATCCCTCCAATCATGCACTTTCAATCTCTGTTCTGTTCAGCGCATGTACCGGTATATACATGTATGTACAAGAATAGTTTCCCAAACCTTTTGAATTATTATATTTAAAACTTACAAAAACTTCTTCACCCTTGTGACCCACATATTCATATCTAAAGATTAATAGGTCTACATGTACACAATCCACTAGACTAATTATTCATTATTTCAGTGATTTCCTTCTCACACCTATATTTTGCAAATTTTGCATCAAATGCTCATTTTTGCTCAAAATAAGTAATTTATCCCTGTAGATTAGCAAACAAACATGAAAGTTAAACTACATTATATGTAGGCAAAAGTATATGTACATGTAACAGTCATTAAATACCCAACAAATCATAAACATATATGACAAAATAAAACAAATGCATGGTTACTGTCTATATAAATACTACCAAAATACTAATATTCTGCTTTATAGTGCTACAAATAAAATCACAAGATAAGTTTTCTCCATTCCTTCATATATTCTTAGCCAGGATGCCCATTAGCTGATTAAACCATGTCTTAAAAGAGGGCCCTGCATAAACAATTATTTCATCAGTTAACTCCACATTTAACGACAATACCAGACAAAAACCATTGCATGCAGGATCACATGAACTTGAAGCGTTTCACCAGACCCCCTTGAACTAATATCGAACAGGAAGGAAGCACTAGCTACATAGATGTATGTATGCAGGTACCATCATATCATTTATGCATTTATTATACAGTGAAACCTGCCCTATATAAGCAACCACCCTGCTGTATACATTGAAATACAAACCGTCTATATGGACAACATTTTTATGGTTTCCTTTAAATAATGTTACCCATTGAAACATGCACTAAAACTAAAAGAACCTCTCTATTAAGACTACCTGCCTATAAAGACTTGGGCCCGTTACACAAAACTTACCATTGATGGTAAATTTGCCATCAATGGCAACTACCATGGTGACAGGGCTCAACAGCCAATCAAAATCAAGGTTTCCATGGTAGTTACCATTGATGGCAAAGTTACCATCAATGGTAAGTTTTGTGCAACAGGCCCAGGTCTTAATAGGCAGGTAGTCTCAACAGAAAGGTTCCTTTAGTACATGGTAACAGGGCTCAACAGCCAATCAAAATCAAGGTTACCATGGTAGTTACCATTGATGGCAAAGTTACCATAAATGGTAAGTTTTGTGCGACGGGGCCCTGGGCATCGTTTCAAGAAACCCTCCAAGTTCACCGACATCCCATTGAAACAGGGACAAAATTTAATACACATGTTTCAATGACTTGTCTATGAACTTGTACTTTTAACTGTTTTGTGAAAAGCTGTCCAAGTGTCTTGTACACCTCAAGAGTGGTCTTTGCGTACAGGTTTCACTGTACAATATTTTTGATGGTTCACAATCGATGCTTACCTGCCTAAGCGATTAGGACTGTTCATAGGACTGGGCAATGGATGGAGTGGTAAAGATGATAGTTAAGATCCAAGGAGGAATGAGGGTTATTTTGTTACATATTAAAGAGATGATGAATGAGACATAGTACTAAATGTAAGGCTGGAAATAAAAAGCTGTACAAGAATGCAGTATGATGATTATTAATGCTTACTGTACATGGAAATATTTCATATACAAAGCCTCCCCTTGTTTTAAATGCTCAATCAATTATGCTGATTAGATCAAACAACAAGATATATTCCTAAGCCCTATAGCTGAGGACCTGAGGTACCAGTACAATCAAGTCAAAGCAATTAATAACACAATGAAAAATAATGATATGAATGTCTCTATCAAAACACTGAATAACTGCCCCCCCCCCCCAGTCCCACATACACACACACATACACGCACACACTACCAGCCACACAGAATACATTACATAATAATAATATGTAATTACATTTACAAAATGCAATGAAATATTTACAAAATGATTGTAGGAACATCTACATGATACTATGCCAATTACATACAGTGAAGCGACAATACATCTGCATCAGGAATGCCAGTTAGAATTAATCAGAGGGCCTGAAAATCACCTAGAATGAGCTATTTTGTACACAAAAAGACCTAAAATATGGCCTGAAAATAAATCGCTAGGGCCTGAATTCAGGCTTTTGCCTGAAAACTGGCATCCCTGCTACATGTACCTGTAATATCCTTTATTATACAGAGATTTATGCTGATTTGATTAAAGAAAAAGAAATATTCCGAAGCCCTATAGCTGGGGTACCAGTACAATCGCGTCAAAGCATGGAATAATTAACATATGTAAATACCTGTTCTTGATGAAGAATGTATTGATGGTAGCTCCGACCAGCATGATAATAGACAGATAGAGCTTGAACCTCTCATACTCCTCCTTGTAAGCAAACCTGAGCAAAATGAAATGAAAATAATAATAATATTTTGCTTTTATATAGCGCTTAATACATCTACTATGTTTTTAGTAGATGAGAATGAAAACACTGGATAATGTAACAACAGGATGCTTTAAAGGAAATACAATTAGTCAGGCAGGGATACTGAAAGGAATTTGGGAAATGTATTCTGGGGTTGTGAGAAGTATTGGGAGTTCAAAAGACGTTTTTTTAAATATTGTCTGGAATTATCTTATTTCTATTTTGTAATAGAACAGCTATGTTTAAAGATGAAGTTGAGTTCTGGTCATGCGATTGCATTGTGAAAGAAACGGTGTGGAATCGACCAGAAAAGGTTGATCATCTAGCATATAAGAATTTGTGTGTATTGCAAGGTTCTGGAATCATCAAAATGATAAGAAATTTGGCCAACTCTTGGTAAAGTTACAAACACTGTACACAGAAAGATGTATATGGGACTACACAAACACGTGGCGTAAAAATCCTACCCCCGAGTTTTACAATGTTACATGACATATTTAAAATATAAAGGCATTTGAAGAGCCATGCTTTTCAGGGAACATGTCTTATCTGATGTTCTTCCACACGTGCATAATACGAATGATAACGCTCACAAATTATTTGTCACCTCTTCCCAGAACTCAACCTTCTCTTTAAGGGCAAGTCAAATGTATGTACCATTACTTATACCCTACATAAGCAAGTTATTGTTAACATGAACTGACAAATACATATAACTTTATTTGTATAAGTTTTGTCCAATTCAAATTCTGCTAGGGTTATTCAAATTCTTTTAATTGATGAAGGGTGATTATTATCTGGTAGACTTTAACAACTCATTGATACTGTTTCTGTAGCCTAGGGCACGAGACTGAATGCTTCAAATCTCACCTGTCTTTTTTGCTCAAGATGGAAACACTGACTGGTCCAAGTGTGGTACTCAACAAGAAGCTAGCAAACAAGAAAAAGAAATTAATATGAATTATCAAAGATGGAATCAACAAGCTTACAAAATACCTCAAATATAAAAGTTTCTAAACAGGGATTTAGAACAATAGACAGATGAAGGACTGATGTTTCTTTAAGAATTGAAGAAAAAAACATGAGGTAGAAATACAAATTACTTTATTAATGTTTTAATAAATGTTAGGTTAATGTCACAATGTTGTCTAAGCTATGAACGTTCATGGCCCTATTCATAAAGAGAGCAGTATTTTTTTCTCAACGGATGTAATATACACACACATCATAACTGGCTTATGTAAGAGATGTGATTAAAATAAGTTCCAATCATTGTCTAATTGTAGATACAGTCAATTCTAACTTTGGTGATTGTAAATTTGATTGATTAATCATCAAGGATCAATCTAAAATATATGCTAAAATAATCAAACTACAGCAGAATATCAATGGCATTTTCTTTTAGACTTGATCAAAGGTGCATAGTATCATCATTCAAAGAAAAAGCACAACAACAACAAAACAAATGCCCAAATGGCAGTTTTCTTTCAAAATAGGACATAGGGTAAGGATCTTGGTATGGCGATTATTACAATCTCTACTCAAAATGTGTTTACACAGTATGACCTTTGAACTTACTTGTTGGCCCTTGGCAGAGTATCCAGCACCTCAATACAATTCTTCTTCCTGTCGTCAACCAACGTCTTTAGTTCATTACACTTGGCCTTCTCCTCTCCACTCAGGCCTGGACTTTTTCTTTGAAAAAAAATACAAAGATAATGTTGACTTGAACTTCCAGACTTTCATCCTTTATTTAATCACCTCAATGAAATGAATACAAACTCATTTTATCCTGTATTTGGAATTTACATGTAAAAAAGCTGCCCTTCATTATAGATATTTGACATGCCTTATTTTGCCGACTTATACAAACTATGAGGTATGGTAAAAAAATAAAAGATGAATTTTGAAGAACATAACTGTAACTTTAGTTTTATTTTTTTTTCCAGTTCATAACAACCGTTTCCCTTAGTTATTTCATGAGATTTCATTAAATAACTTAGTAATCTTGGGCTATATGATTGACTACATTTAGGGTATAATTATTATTAGACAAGACATTAGAAGAATAAAGTTGAAAATTGAGTTAGTGGACTTACTCTTTGATTCCCTCTGCAATCTGCTTATATCTTTTCTTCTGATGGCCTACCAGAGTTGCACATTTTTTCTGCATTGACTGAACTTCCTCGAGCTTATCCTTGTACTTTTTATGAAGCTCCTGAAACAGAAAAGTAAAATTAAGATATTATTAATACGAGAAAGTTCCATATAAATTATAATTAATCCTCTAAACTCACACAACACAAGATTTTTCAAGCAGCAAAATATTAACTAAAAACATCTAAGATTTAACCATGAGTTATGACCGTCACTTTGGTGGTTTATTGAATCTCCCATTCACAAACTCACTGAGTGCGCAGGCACATAAATTGACCTTAGGTTTAGAAACAAGGGGCAATGCAAAGGAATGCTGGTAAAATCCCCCTCCCCCAAGTTATGTATGATCTTCACAAAGCTGCATTACAATGGCAAATTAATTAATTAATTTACAAATGTAAAATTGAGATTATTTTTGTTTAAAAATCAAAATTCATAAATATCTCACTAAAAAAATCCCTAGATCTATGCTACAGTAATAATAATCTAACCACACGTAGAAGTAGTTATCAAGCATGTTAACATGAGTTTCAAAGATGCACAAAACAAAATTACAGACAATCACATTTCTCAGAGATAACGCCGCACCCCCTACACACTAGTGACACACACTTGGGCAGCGTTAGTTCATCGGGTCTCTACTGGCCCAGCCGTTGATTGAATTACGCTGGCTGATCCAACCCTGGCCCTACAGCAGAAGGAAAACAATAGTTAAACGACTAATTTATACGTACTTTCATTGATTCATACTCTTTCGCCAAATCGTCTATTTCTTCTGCAAATCCTGTTAAACAAGAATCAGCCATACTGACAGCTTTTCGGGCAGATTATAACAAAAAATTGATTTCGTTGACGTGGATTATAGAACTTCCTTTCGGCATTATCGACTGATCTGATGCAAATGTCATCATAGGTCACCAAACAGCTGTTATGTGAACATAACTTGTGACAAAATAAATTATATGCTTTTCAATTCTGGTCTAAAATGGATTTTTTTTTACAATTTTTAAATATATCTTTGAGTTTTCAATTATTTATATGTATTAAAATGATAAAATAATGCATACAATTAGTATTTTATATATATTTAAATTAATTTTTCAAATTGGTAACACAATGATTTCTCATGATAGCGCGCGCGCGCGCCTGCGCTGCCTTTCATACTGTGCTCAAGCGTGGAAAACTGCCCGTGTCTGTAGGCTTACACGATGCTGACAGGACCGCTGCGCTGCATTATTTTTTTTACACAACTGTTTAGCCACTTCAGTCAAATATACTGTGCAAACGACTAGAGACAGTCTAGCATTACCCTAAGCAGTGTTGGATTGCTGGAGCTGTACATGTACATACTCGTTATTTGTTTCGGGTTAAATCTATCCTCTCTTCTCTTTCATTATGTATTTCTGTGTTCTCCTTCAATCTATCCTCTTCTCTTTAGTCATATATTTCTTTTTTTTCCTTCAAGCTATCCTTGTTCTCCTTCGTTATATATTTCTTTGTTTCAGTCCTTCAATCTACCCCCCCCCCAATTCTCCTTCGTTATGTATTTGTTCTCCTTTATTCTAACCTCTTCTTTTTTTTAATGTATTTCTTTGTTTCTCTTTCAATCTATATCATTTTCTCCTTCGTCATCTGTTTCTTTGTTTTAATCTGATATAGATCCCCTTTCTCCTTCTGTATGTATTTCCCTGTTTTTCCTTAGTCTAAATCTATGATCCTCTTAGCTCTTCAATTATGTATTTCTCTGTTCTTCCTTTGACTTATCCTCTTCTCTTTCCTTATTTATTTCCTTGTTTTTCCTTCACCATATCCTCTCCACTATCCTTGTCCCCCTTTCTATCATCTTCCTTTCCCTGTGTGTACGTGCTTGCACATAATGCGCTGACGACTTAGACTCTTTCACCAGAGCACTTCTTGGAATTTTTACGCGAAAATGGCTAAACAGTTGTGTAAAAAAAATATGCGCTTCCGAGATCGAGAGCGAACGAGCACGGTATTTACGTTACGAGTGATTGCGCAATACCTCTTCTTGCTTGTCATCTTGTAGTACTACGAGTAGCTAGTTGAACGTTACTGTTGGATCACATCTTGTTGGGACTGGAGATAGGTTATAAAGGCCTTAAAATTATTGTGCAATTAGCCTAGATATCTAATCAGACTTCAGAGATAGTTCCGCGATAAATCTGACATCATGTCGTCTGGAACAATTTTCACTCCAACAAATCAGATCCGTTTGACAAATGTTGCCATCGTTCGAATGAAGAAAACTGGTAAAAGATTCGAGATAGCCTGCTACAAGAACAAGGTCATGTCATGGAGAAATAAAGTGTAAGAAAATCACTCTTTTAATTTTAATTTCAAAACGAATTGTAAACATTGAATCATTTACGACATGAATTGATGCTAAGTATATGCTGGTTAATGATGATGATGATTGACATGATTGATGAAGATGATGATGATGGTGATGAGATTGATGATGACCTACGCTGGAATAGCCAGACTCATTACGCAACCGCAAAGCCTCAAGGGTCCTTAACTTCCCTCACTGCTCATCTAATGTTAAAGAATAGTTGTATCTTACTCTTGTACATCCACACCTTGACTACGCCACTGCAGCATGGGACCACACATAGGAGCATCACTATCCTGGCTGTGTAGTAAAAGCTGTTCTTTTGATTCTCAACATTTCAAACACCACTGTACAAAACTCAACTGATTTCACTCAAAATCGGTACTTTGGTGACAATTGATGACACCTACATGTAAATAGCAGTAAAATACATTTTTTTTAACCTACTGAGTTTTAAAAAAAAAATTAAAAAAATCAAATTGTAAGTCTAGTGTCAAACTTTGCTTACAGCTGCATCAACATGATTGTGTACAGTCTATGCGATATTGTGTGGTGTGTATATTTGTGTATAGACTTGTAGGTCCCTGCCTCACAGCATGTATGCAGTGCTAGAGGTCAATACGCTTTAGCATTGACTCTCTATGCTTTGCTGGAGTGCATGGGACCCTTATACAGCCAAAAACAGCTAGGCCTATGCTGTCGAGAAGATTCAACGTCAGGCTGCACGTTTTGTCACCAATAATTACGGATGGGACACCAGTGTCACCAAGCTACACAACCAACTCAACTGGGGATCTCTTAAAGACAGAAGGGAAGCACACTGTCTTACCTGCCTCTTCAAAATGATCAAGGGACAACTCAACATCGACTACCAATCTCACACCAACCCTAAGCCAGACAGATGAGACGAGGACACTCCAACCAATTTGAAATTCGCCACACCAACTCGGATGTCTATGCCAACTCATATTTCCCAAGGACTGTAAAGACATGGAACAACCTACAACAAGCAACCATCGACCAAACCTCCCCGCTCTCATTTAAAAATGCAGTTACTAAAGAACTTTTTTCCAAAATGTAATCGTCCACCCTCCACCACCTCCAGTCAAAACTCTTCTTCGGAGTATATAGGAGGAAAAGAATCCAAGATCCAAGATGACAATGAGTGCGATGATGATGTCATGATGATGTTGATGACAATGAGATGATGACGATGGATCATGGAGATGATGGATCATGTGGATGGTGAAGAGAACAATGCAGATCTTGTGATGATGAAGAGAATGATTATTATGATAGAGATTATGATGATGAATTTGTAGAGCCGGAGCGGAATATAACTTATCTTACTGGGCCTAAATCTTAACTACCATATAAACGACTAGAATAAGGATTAGTCCTACCATAAACTGCGGAACTAACTGTACTCGAAGCTGTACCGTCGAAGCTCGAAGCTATACCGACGCGTGGAGCTCCACTAGACGCTAGTAGAAGTAGTAGACAGAAGACAGTAGACAGACGAGACGAGCAATCAACAATGTTTGTACTTGTCGCGTGCAATCTCAGGTTCAATCTAATGCTCCCAGTAATAAACACGCCCGCGGAAACTACCGCGGGTGTCGCCTAATGCGGGACTTACGCGCATATGCCGCCAGAGCCGTAGTGGCTAAGGCTGAACCACTACATTATTCCCCACTTAATGAGTTTAAAGCCCAACTTAAAACTAAACTAAAACTAACTTAAAACTACTCCCGTACCGCAGTGCGGGGTCACGCCGTTCCCGCTGGCGGATGGGTCAAGGACCCTCCCTGCCAGCACCGGTGAAGTCTTGGCCTTTCCAGAGGGCGGGCGCCTTTATCATACCTGAAAATATACTGTATTCCAAAATTTGGTACCGGAAATATTATGAAAAATACATGTGTATAGAGACCCAATCCCATAGCCATAATAGTTTCTATTCTGGTTACAAACAGAAATATACCAGTTAACCCTTACCGTGCCGGTGTCACGTGTAAATGACAAAGAATAGCAGTCCTGGCACGGGCGTAAGGGATTAACCGGGGCATTACAGTCATAAAGAAACAGAAATATACCAGTTAACCCTTACCGTGCCGGTTATACATAATGACAAATTGCAAAACGTCTTGGCACGGGCATAAGGGATTAACCGGGGCATTACATTAAATTCCCAAGGTGACCGAGCATGAGAGTGAGTGATCAACGATGAATGGCAATAAGTGTGCAGAAAAGGGGAAGAGCCCAATGGCTCCCCATTCCCCAAAGTGCAGTTTGGATGGTACAATGTCCAGAAACTGGGCAGTCCCACATGAGAGCCAAACGGCTCCCTACAGGCAGTCCAAACGGTGCATATAAGAAGTATTAGAATGATAAAAGCAGATCACTGAAATCAGATGGAAAATGATATAGAAGGTGAAAACACTTCAACAAAATAAGATTACATTCTCTGGGCCACTCGGCCCCCGGGGGCACAATAGCCACTGCCGGCAAGTTCCTGATATCATTTAGGGCACCCAGGCCCACAACACCATCAAGCAGATCCAGAGGAATTACTCCCCCAAAACATAATCATATTCTGTAAACAAAAGTGAACTAAAATATATATAACAAACATGTTCTTTCCCCCGATCAAACATGATCCGAGGAATCCAAAATGGAACCGGCACCATGTCCTTGCGGACGAGCCGTTGTGAATGGCTTTGATAGTGAACCATAATATATATTTAAGACAAATATGTTATTTTCCCCGATCAAACACGATCCAAGGAATCCAAAATGGGAGCCTGTGGGTGGGCTGGAAAAGGGAAAGGTCCTTACTCTGGAGCCCTGGACTCCCAACAACCCTACATCTCACCCGCTTCCCACTAGAAGGGGGCACCACGGTCGTCCTAGCGACACAAACTCCCTGGATACAGGCTGCCCTGGAATCCGTTCCATAGTACATATGTACCTCCTCCCCCCCGACAATAACATTAACTACCTGGACAAAGGGACCTACCGAAGAGTCAGGCGGGTCACTAACATTATTTACCTTGACAAAGGGACCGACCGAAGAGTCAGGCGGGTCACTAACATTATTTACCTTGACAAAGGGACCGACCGAAGAGTCAGGCGGGTCACTAACATTATTTACCTTGTCCAAGGGACCAACCGAAGAGTCAGGCGGGTCACTAACATTATTTACTTTGTCCAAGGGACCGACCGAAGAGTCAGGCGGGTCACTAACATTATTTACACTAGTATTCACTGATTGTAGGCCTCTTGGTTTCCAGATCGGAGATCGGCCTCGCTCTCCGACCCCTCCAGGTTTTCCGGAACTTCAGCCACGGGAGATAGAGAGCAGGCATGGGACAGCATAGAAGCCTCCAAAGACTTAACAGTCTTCAAGACTTCCGCCAACATACTATCCATGTTGTCCATGCGTGTCCTCAAACTGGAGAGTTCTTTCTTCACTCCACTCATGTCCACCTTCAGACTGCCTATGTCCTTCCCTTGAACCTCAAGAAGGGTGCTGACATTCCCCCGGTCCGCCGCCGGAGCCGGACGGGGAACATCTCGACCTGTGGAAACTGTTGGGGAACGATAGGGTTGCCTATGCCGATAAATCCCCGGCTCCTCAACTGTATCATAAATGTCCTTCCCCCGGTCCTCCACAGGAGCCGGACGGGGAACATCTCGACCTGTGGAAACTGTTGGGGAACGATAGGGTTGCCTATACCGATAAATTCCCGGCTCCTCAACTGTATCATAACTCTCTGCCTCCTGATTGTACAGGCAAGTCTGCTGCACCTGCTGCCGAGGAGCTGGATATAAACGGCGGGGCTCGCTCCCGTACACAACACGCTCAGTGTGTTGTGCCCACCTGATGGCCTCCAGGGCCTCTTCAACGGACTTCGGGCGTTTATTCAGAGCGGTCAAACCCGCCGCCTTATCCGTACAACCCTGGCATAGCTGCAATACCATCTGAGTGCCGTCACCCCTTTGGTCAGACCCAAAAGCTTCACAAAACAAAGCCTGGAGCCGGTCGGACCACCCAAGGAGGGACTCCTCCGGGAGTTGGCGAGCCGTCCGAAACTCGGCTATGGCCTCCTCCGGAAATCGGGTAGCCCCAAACCGACGCCCCATCGCTGTCAACATCGGGTAATACGACTCAGTGCCCATATCCCGAAGATTGGAAAAACAATCCAACGCAGACCCTTCCAGACACCAGCCTAGAGCATCCAAACACTCCCTCGGACTCCACTGGCACGACGCAGCATAGCTTGTAAATTTCCTGAGAAAGGAATGCCAACTAGTCCTCCCATCGAAACTAAGCGACCTTGGCAGACGAGGGGGCCAATCTCGGCGCCCCTGCGGCCCTGGTGGGGATTCCCAAGTAGAGGGAGATACATAACTATCACGTGGGGGCACCCCGGAATACGGACCAGAATTGGTAGGAGGGGATTCCCTAGAAGAAGGATATACATAACTATCACGTGGGGGGACCCCGGAAAACGGACCAGAATTGGTAGGAGGGGGTTCCCTAGAAGGAGGATATACATAACTATCACGTGGGGGACCGGAAAACGGACCAGAATTGGTAGGAGGGGATCCCCTAGAAGGGGGATAACCATAATTACTCTGTGGGGGTTCCCTGGAAGGTAGAGTCCTATCTTCCCTAAGCCAGTAGTCGGCGGAGGGCTCGGCTGGGGAGGGCTCGGCCGGTTGCGGCGAGCTCCTAACCTGTGATTCAGCCGCCGACCCGGCTATAGGCCCAGCTGGGCCTCCACCCGAAGGCGGGGGGTACACTGTATGTTTATAGGGAACAGGAACCGGACTTGGGGCTCGGGACTCGGGACTCGGGACCGACTGGGTTTGCTCAGTCCCCACCCCCTCCCTCTGTGCCTGCTCAGTCCGATCCGCCTTCCTATAAGGCTCAAAATCAAATAGATGCAACAGGTCCTTAGCTTCATGGAGACGAGGACACTGCAAAAATAACTCCTCCGTCAAGCTCCCACACTGCTCCCTCCACGTAAGAATCTTGTGGGACTTAGTTCTATCCACAACGGCCAGTAAGGCCTCTTCAGTCCCATAATTCACCTTAACCTTCTCTGTGGCCATAACCAGCTGTAAATCAGCAACGATTAAATAGCCAAATGATAAAATTAAATACACAAACAATCCTTCCTTCTCGCTTACTTAATACTTAGTTTCCTAATAGCTTACTAAGTACCCGACAGGAAAATACTGAACCCTAAACCTCACCGAAAAACACCGCGGAATTATCTCCACGGTGAACAGTTTCAGCGAGCGGGCCAAAACTAAACCCTACTAAGTAACACTAAAGGACTACACTTAAACCGGCAACATACCTCACCGAAAAACACCGCGGAACTATCTCCACGGTATAATGCTCGGCGAGATGGCCGTAGTCTACAATATTAGTAATGATGAAATGAAGATGAAATTAAATACCACCCACGATTTAACCCCAAATCCACAGATATACAAAACAAGACTGACAGTCCAAAATCCCACTTAGGTACCTACCCAATCCTTCCTTCTTGCTTACTTACTAACGTACGTAGTTCCTTCAAGGAAAATACTTCTTGCTTACTTACTTAGTTTCTTAAAGGAAAATACTTGCTTACTTACTTAGTTTCTTACTTAGTTTCTTACAGGAAAGACCTATTGCCTACTTAATAACTTACTTAGTTTCTTTCATAATCTTACTTAGTTTCTTACTAAAAAATTCCTACTTAAACAACCCTATACCCATAGTATACCTCACCGAAAAACACCGTGGAATTATCTCCACGGTAATAATACTTCGGCGAGAGGGCTGAAACTAGTCTAATTAGAGCCTACTAAGTTCTACTTAAACGACCCTATACCTCACCGAAAAAGAACACCGTGGAATTATCTCCACAGTATAAAACTCTGGCGAGAGGATCACAGCTACAAAAAACGGCTGTACAACCAGTCTAGTGAGTAGAAAAAAGTGGGCAAATTTAAGTACAAAAAAATGACCGAAACCGATGCCAAAAATCGAAATACGGCCGGAAAAATACCAACGAGTCCCTAAAAAACTATCCTACAACCCCAAGCAGACAAGAAATGAAAAACTAAGAGCTTATAAGGCTCTACGAAAAAAGTTCCAAAAATAAAAAAATCCTTCAACACACACGTGAACGTAGTCAAGATGGCGGCACGGACATGTGTGCGACCACAAAAAATTATCCCCAAAACACGGAAATGAGTACCCAAAAATCGGAATACAGCACTAAAAATACCCTACGAGTCCCTAAACTACTAATCTACAGCAATAACCAACTACAAACGGGGAAAAAACAAGCTTACAAGGCCCCACGAATTAATTTACCAAAATTGAAAATCCCTTAAGTACACGAGTGAATGAAAACAAGATGGCGTCACCCACACGTGTGCTACAAAAAAAATATCTCGCGCAAGTCCGAAAAGAACGATCACGCCATTGTAGAGCCGGAGCGGAATATAACTTATCTTACTGGGCCTAAATCTTAACTACCATATAAACGACTAGAATAAGGATTAGTCCTACCATAAACTGCGGAACTAACTGTACTCGAAGCTGTACCGTCGAAGCTCGAAGCTATACCGACGCGTGGAGCTCCACTAGACGCTAGTAGAAGTAGTAGACAGAAGACAGTAGACAGACGAGACGAGCAATCAACAATGTTTGTACTTGTCGCGTGCAATCTCAGGTTCAATCTAATGCTCCCAGTAATAAACACGCCCGCGGAAACTACCGCGGGTGTCGCCTAATGCGGGACTTACGCGCATATGCCGCCAGAGCCGTAGTGGCTAAGGCTGAACCACTACAAATTCGTTGTGCTGAAGTGATTATGTTTCTTGATGTGAACATGTGATGATTTATCATGATCGATAATGAGGGGATGATCAATTTATAGGGTTGAGGATCAAGGGTAGGATCACAACAATCATTAATTTTTTGATGATGATGGTGATGGAGATGACGAAAATCTGTTCCAATGTTTTCTGATCCTGATATGTCTTAATTAATATCAAATCCTGTAATTACAGGGAGAAGGACATCGATGAGGTATTGCAGACGCACACAGTCTTCGTGAACGTCTCCAAGGGTCAGGGTGCCAAGAGAGAAGATCTTGTCAAAGCCTTCGGAACAGAGGACACCACCGAGATCTGTAAGCAGGTTAGTACTGATATCCTCAACTTATCATTGGTACAATTTTTTAACCCATTGCCTTCAGAAACCAAGTGGCTCCTGTATTAAGTCTATGGGAATGAGAAGATCTAGCAGTCAATAGGTTAAAACATTGTTCCATTAAAGTTAAAGACCAGTTATGTTCATGCGATTGCATTGTGAAAGAAACGTAGTGGAATCGATCAGAAAAGGTTGGTCATCTAGCAGATAAGTATTGGTGTGTATTGCAAGGTTCTGGAATCATCAAAATGATAAGAAATTTGGCCCAGTCTTCGTAAAGTTACAAGCACTGTACACAAAAAGATGTATATGGGACTATGCACACGTGCGTGACACGTGCGTTTATCTCCAATAGATGAACTAATTTACCAAATATATCAATTAGTAGGCGGTTTTCCGGCAATTTTTTGTATTAATTAATCAAAACATATTCTTTCACATGATTGGTAATAAGAGCTTCCATTTCATTTTTTGAAATTGGGGCGTTTCCAATACTGGTCTTTACCTTTAAGTGGTATCGGTGAGTTAAAAATCAATAGACCCTTTATCTGTTTCTTTAATCTCTAGGAGAGTTCGTTGAGCTGGGGGCCCTATTTCCAAAAACTTACAATAACTGTTATTTACAGGTACTGAAATCGTGGCATCTGATTGGTTTAGAGCAAATTTGTCATACAAATTTAGCATTTGTTATTGATAACAAGTTTTATGAAACAGGGCCCAGGTCAGCTTGTTTATTTTTTTTTGTCAATGAGCATTCTTAAAGGCCCACTGCACTACTGGTAGCTACTTGCGCCCTCTATATAACAAACAATGCCTAATCGGTGACCATTGGTCCCCCATGATCCTCTTTTTCTTATGTTAACTGAGAGCTGAGTTGATGAGATAACCAGCTGTCCAGTGACCTTGCAGAGCAGTCTAATCCCTCCTGTAAACTACGGCAGATAAGCTTTAAAGGCACACTGTCCTACTTGTAGCTACTTGCTCCCTCTATATAGAAAACTTCCCCAATCGGTGCCTGTTGGTACCCCATGATCCTCTTTTTCTTATGTTAAATGAGAGCTGAGTTAATGAGATAGCCACCTGTCACAGTGACCTCACTGGCTCGCTGGGTGGTCTAATCCCTTCTAGTTGGAGTAGTAAAGCCTGCCTTTAAAACAAAAAACAAAAAACTCAGTATCACATAGATGTACCTTATAATGATATTGGCAAAATTTAAGAAATCGTTAGTACAATTCTTCAAATTGTCAAAGCCCTGTGAGATGTCATGTACATGTACATATTATAGTAACCAAACCATCATTGATTTATCCCCTAAATTCTGCAGATTTTGGCCAAGGGTGAACTTCAGGTCTCAGACAAGGAGCGTAACCAGCAGCTGGAGTCCATGTTCCGTGACATTGCCACCATCGTGGCAGAGAAGTGCGTTAACCCCGAAACCAAGAGACCGTACACCGTAGGCATGATAGAGAGAGCTATGAAGGATATACACTACTCGGTCAAACCCAACAGGGGCACAAAGCAACAGGTATGTACAGTGGCGTAGCTTCAAGGGGCATGTGCCCCCTTCCCCCGTGGAACAGCAAAAAGGAGAAGAAAAGAAAAAGGAATGGAGATAAAGGAATGGAAAAGGGGAAGACAATATGAAGATATGATGAAACAACCCCTATCCAATACACTTCCCCCTACTCAATGACCTTGTTGTTGTTGTTTTTGCTTTTAAGCATTCATTTTCATTTACTTCATTTAACTGGTAAGTCAGATGTGCCCCCCCCCCCCCCCTCTCCCTCCTCATGATACAAGTGGCGTCTCAGTGGTTGGATCCACACCACACCACTGGTACTGGATATGTAATTAAATGCCTAGGAGTTGGTCATGGATACTTCAGAGGCATCCTATGACCATGTAAAACTCAGGGACTCTCTTTTGATAAGCAACTATACTTAAACTTATATCTAAGGGTAAAGACAAAATTGAGTAGAAGGGGATGCTAAAGGTCTTAGGAAGGGAAAGGTGCAAAGTAAATGAATTGGTCTACATATTCTTCATTACTTCTTTATCAAAGGCTCTGGAGGTGATCCGGAAACTGCGGGAGACGGAAACCATGGCGATAGACCGCGCCCAGATGAGGTTGAGGATAGTTCTCCCAGGCAAGGAAGCCAAGAAGGTGAAGAGCAAACTGATTCAACTCATAGCTACCGTGGAAGAGGAGAACTTCAGTAATGGTCTAGAGATGGTAAGTAGACTGGCTCAACTCACAAACTCAATACTGCATGATGTTGAGAAGTTTTTAAAAACATTTTCAATTTGTTTTCCTCCAATCTTCAAGGTCTCATATGTTGCAGTTGTAGAACTCATGTAATGTCGTGTTGTAAATTGTATTACTAAAAGTTGTACAAATTTTGATTGTAAATATTACCCCTTGGGCAGGGGTGACCCATCATATAATTATAATAATTATTCTACGATATAGGGTTGAATAAGTTGTCGACAGAGCCGTTGTCATCAGAACGTGTGTGTGGCATGATGAGGCAGGGATTTAAATGTCTATCTTATCTCACAGCTTTTCTACCCATTCTGACAACCAAAAAAAAAACACACACACAACATCAACAACAAACAAATAAAAAAATAAAAAAATGACATTTCTGAGCCATGGTTACACCTCTAAAATATCTGATAAGCACCAAAAAAAAAGGGGTGGGATTTTCCCAGTGGGTTTTAGAAGCTCTACCGACATATATTAACAGTAGATTATTGCAGGAGGAGGGGAGGGAGTGTTCTCTCTGTGCCCCCCACTCCTGATCCACCATTAAAATGAGCACCATACAAGAAGCCATATCATTGTGATACTGTTCTTTGATCTCAGGTTTGCCTAGCTGATCCTGGATGCTACAGAGAGATGGAGGAGCTGGTCAAGGAGAGCACCAGAGGAAAGGGAATGGTCGAGGTACTCAGTCTCAAGGAGGTGGAGGAGGGAGATGAGAGATTAGAATGAAGTGCCCTTTGATGCTGCTACCTTAGACCTTTTGCCTGATCTTAGGCTAGGTCCCAGGCAAGGTCCCATGGCCTAAATCAAACCATACTTAGTGGGTTAATGCTCGGTATCGTGGATCGGGGTACGTCGTCCATCATGTCTCAATCGTCAATTGAGAGAGGCAGAGAGAGAGAGAGGCAGGGGCAGGGCTATCGTCAGTGCACAAGAAATTTGGTGCTCATAACGAGTCTGGGCGATATCATATTGATTGTATCAAAGATAAATCTTCCCCGACAAAGACATGGAGAAACGTCATAAATGCGTCGATGAATACTTCAATCTGCCAAAAAGTTAAATCAATTTAAACCAGTCTCCTAGGAGGCTGTACGGCTAATTCACTCAGTTAGGACCAAGGATACATAAGTTTATGCTGATAATGCTGCATCGCCGTATATCATATGGATATCACTGCCTTTTTACTAACTAAGTCTGGTGCCGTTGCCTTTCTCAAAGCTACATCATATTATGGAAGTTGGACCTCATTAATTGACATACAGTACATGCTGTTTTGGGAAATTGCAGGTGCCAAATATAGGCCAGAACCCAGCAGCTCAAGTTTGTCTCAAGCAATCTTTGTGTCTGGTTTTATCTTCTTCTATTTAGCCACTTATAAAGAGGCTGCAGGAAAGAGATTACAAATGAAGATTTTAATGAAAGAGTTCTCAGTGAGCATTGTCTTTGATAAAATATAGATGGAGGATGAGCTTAAAATAATGCTCCTAGAAGTTATTATCTCTCATTTTTAAAGGAATTGAAGATACTTAAAAACTGAAATATATGGAGTTTATTGGAGAGAATATAGGCAAGATGATTTCTTGATGGTATTAAGAATCTAGAAGAAAATCTGGAATTTTGAAGGGAGAGACAGAAATTGAATTAGTTGTTTCCATGAAGGTTTTGAGCCAACCAGAAAATTTGTCTCATGTTATGCACAAGTTTAGATTATTGTGCAATATTGTTTCAATATCTCATGGTTATGGTGCATGAATATTAAGTATGTGTCAGATTGTATTTCTTTACTTGCCCTTTTAGGCAGGTTGAATGCCAATTAGCCAGCAGTACACAGTGTCAAGGAATATATATGGATTACTGTATGTTCCTAAAACCATCTTTTATATGGAGGCAGTATGTACATGTATGTCCAAGTTTTAACTAAAACATGATAGTAATTAGTGGGTTAAATAGACCTTTGATGAAATAAATGAAAAAGGTGATGAGAATAGTATTGCAAATGAATGATTATTGAGGTATAATAAACAAAAGGAATTACATGTACATGTTGCAATGTATATTATAGATTGATATACATTTTTTCTTCTTGCTAATTTTGTTTAAATGATCCATTTCCAATCTTGTAAAATCACAGGTGTCATTTACTCCTTAACCTTGCACTCTTTGAATAAAAGAATAGGTTTGCTAATTTACTGTATTAAGTATACTAAAACCTAAAGCAGTGTGGCGACTCCTTGATAATTTACTGGTGCATAATTTACTTAGGAGTGCATTGGTAGAGCATCTTCTAGAGAACCTGCTTAGTTTTACCTGGTATTTTAGTAGTATATATTTCCCAGTATGTTAACCTTCCATAAAAACTGTGTGGATTGTGACTTTGCGCTATCCTTCAAAGAATAATGTTCTTGAAAGAATGTCGGAAATCCTGATATGTTTACACCATCGTGTTTGTGTACATTATTTTATTGAGTCATGACTAGCCAACTCTTCAAAAAGTGGATAAAGCTACATATGAAAATTTCAATGGAAATGTTCTAGGTTACAAGAATTAATGCCAATGCTTCATTGCAAATATTTAGAGTAGAATGATCAATGTAGAATGTAATTCAAAATTACAAGAAACAGTAAAACTATAACCGGAAAGTTGAGAACGGTTGAAGCTGCAGACATTAACAGATACAGTGGAAACTCGTTATATGAGGAATCTTGTTATATCAGGGTAAAAAGACAACAAAATATAATATCAAAACTCTCTATAATGAGGTTCCACTGTACAATGTAGTTCCCCTCCATGATACTGTACCACTCATTATGTTTTAAATAATCTAGTGTCATACCGACTTTTCTTTTTGTTCATATCCCAAAATGTATTACTTCCACTTTGTGCAGGACACTTGTGAGTTGTGATATCCTGCTAATTTTGTGAATAATTTTTTTAATTTTTATACAAGTTTTTTCTTTATCACCAATTAATTAAGCTCGATGTTCATGGGAACAAGCTTTACAGGAAAAAATAAACCCACTCTTATTTATCGAGAAAGATTTGATCGATTCTTAGTCTAAAAGAATGGTACACCCTTGCAATTCTTCTGTGCTGTAAGGGTTCAAATGATATGTCGAAATGGGATCATTTCTAGAATAAATTGATTTTGGTACTCCACCAAGTGTTTGTTATCAGATAATTAGGTGAAGACTTGCCTTCATGATTGCATTGTAAGATCAAAATAGACATCAAATGAAATAAAGTTTTTGAAACATTCTACGACGGTGTTGTTGGTTATTGACCCCTGTGTTTATGTGTTATCCCTTTCAGGATAGAAGTTATGTGTGTGTTTCACAAAGATCCCAAGTCGAACAAAACTCTTCAACTTAGGATCTTTGTGAAACACCCCCTGGTATAGTTGGGAAGCAGAACATGCAGTGGTCTTCATCCCAGTTTCAATAATTATCACTAGATCATTCACATCGTCTCATTTACTCGTAACGCATCCAATTTCATCCTCAGTATACAAATTCGCTATGCTAGTTCTTTAAATACATTTAAAACAATACTAGAAACACATCTATTTCAGTCTTGTTCTTGAATAGCCCTCTGACCTTTTATATTTTTGTAGATTAACGTAGGATACTATTAATTTTTGAACTACATGTATTTGTATTTTAGTTGTCGGTGATTTTTAATTATGTACATGTTATTGTCATTTGCAAACATTTAATGTTAATTGATTTGATGTAATTTGTAATGCAAAATCTGTCTCTTCACTTAACAACTATTTCCCTTCTGAACCGCTTAGAGGCATAATGCAATATGGGGTATATAAATATCTTATTATTATTATAAAACACACAACAAAGGACTCCAAAAGACACAAACCTGCATTTCCACAAGTCCATTGTCAATCGTCTTTACTCAAATTTTCACAAAAAAGAAAACTGTACACATTTCATAATTGTCTTTGAATTTTTTTGTTATCTTTTTTTCATTTAAACACATTACACATAATACATGTGTTCATATAACAAATGCTACTCAAATTCATATATCGATAGCGTCAACATTACACCGTCGTCAAAGAAAAAAGACACATAACTTCCCCTCTTTGCATTTGGAGGAACACACAAAATACAGGTAAATTCTTTTACTCCTGAAGAATAATTTCTCCAAGTACACACCGTGATATTTGCAAAGAGCAACTCCTTGCAGCATATTGTCATACAACGAAATAGAGAAATATGTTTAATGTCGTCTAGGCCGTGATACTAATTTGATTTCGCCTCCACAAATATGATCATCTATAAACGACCTGATTTTGAGGTGTTTTTATTCACCTTATTGATGGATTGACTGAAAAAGATATTCAATCAATTGCTGCAAAATGTTCACTGTTTTGCTTGCTACCATCGTTTCCCTGCAAATTTACTTTTGACCTGATCAAATTCTGAGTTTAGGAATACCACCAAATCATATCTAAAAGGAAAAGTCTGTGGTTTCCGAAGAGAGTGAGCAACACAAATTTTACTACGGTATATATTCTGTTTCCACATTGTGCACTGAGAACAAAACCTACAGATATCATAACCAAGCTTTTAAAAAAAAAGATTAAATTAAAAATACTACCTCACATGATAACTATGTTGGTCACTTGTAATATCATTTACTTCTGTTACTAACAACTACGAATTGTCATCCAAAAAAACTACGTAACTAAAACAACAAAACAAAACATCTACAAAGTGACTATATTCATATCACTGAATGTTTTCTCACAATGAAAAAATAACACTACCATATGATGTTCTAAAAAATATACAAACCAATATTGAATATGACTGATACTATTAGAAACTGCCAGCGAAGGGAAAATGTCACAAAGCGTTCCTTAAAAGTGATAATATCTTACCCTAATATAATATTGTAATCAGCCCATGTTACATGCTATATCAATATGGAGATAAAATATAACCTAATATGGAGGGAGAGTGATAATGATGTACTGCTCGATTAGCAATAAAATATTGTAAATTTCATCAAACTTTAGAGCGTGTCATGTTCATTCTCCCTACAAAACAACTTTGCAAAATGAGAGGCGGAAAGAGAAGCCAATTTGTAATTTAGTGTCTACTAAATAATATATTCCATACAAACAATGCCTGTTGCAGCAAAAAGGGACAAAATTCTTCATTTCTTTTTCTTCTTTTTTTGACAAGGAAATGTACATGATATCACTGTGTACCTGGTATAAGGAATTTAACAGAGGGAGTCTGTATTAAGTAGTGTGGTAAAATTCCACTCCCAACGCCCTTTTGCAATTTGGTATGGACATGGAACTAAATACGATTGGTCTGATGGAGAATCACCACAAAAGCTGTGCTTACAAGATGTTTCAAACAATTTCAAGGAATATATGGAATTATAAATGAATTTTTAACAAAATTGATCACAGAGACTTAAAAAATAACTCTTGACCAATAAAAATACCCTCGATATATCATATAGATATTATTTTCAAATTACATCAAAGAAAATTTCATTTTAGTGCAAATTTTTCAAAAGGCAATATGCCCTCAAAATTAACTTTTAAAAATCACGACAGACATTTTTCACAGACTCAAAAATGCTGTTTATTTTCTTTTAAGTGTTGGTGATCATGTTCAACATTAGGTTATGCTTTTAATTTGCTAAATGTAATGGGACATATTTCAAGTTGGGAAACTGATTCCATTATACACCTCATGTCAAATGAAATTAAAACATAAGTTGTCGAATAGAATGGAAAAAGGGATATAAAATAAAAAATGATGAATATGTTTTTTTTTAATTTCAGGTTGAAGAGAAACCACACACTAACAGTCTGATAATAAACAGAATGAGTGGGTTAACCCTTTTCTTCTTTCCCCTTACAGCCCCATTGGAGGGTTTTTAACGAGGTATACACAAATAAAAGTTCTCTTTTGTGATATTTGAACCAGTTACAAAGGTAGTGCTAGCAAAATTTAGATACAAAGAATCTCATGCCAGAGTATACAACTGAAAGATGTGACAAAACAGCTACTTCACAAATCAAAACTATGCAGTGATAGAATTTATGAATATTTAAGATTGCTACATTGAGCATTATTATCATCTTTGGCATATGTTCTCAACCTATTATAATCTAAGCATGAGATGATTCGGGCTCCTATCCATTGGAAATGCATATCAGACAGATATACATCCCCAAACAGATTAAAACAGTTAATTATGAAAATCATTTTAATTAATTACTTTCTTTCTGTAAATTCAGTTGTGAATGGATCTGTCAGAATTCATACTCAGACAGCATTTCCTCTTGCAACATACAAATATCTACTCTGGTACATTTAATATTTCATTGACACACAAATTTGCAATTATTTTCACTAGGAGTTGAGATCACATGTCAATCACTGTCTGAGAGGGTTTCATACTGTTCCGATAAGATGGGTTTGGGTTCCCTTTCTCTAGACATGGACGGGACTGGCATGGAGGGGGCAGGAGGAACAGGGGAGACTCTGTGACCGCTGCTGGGGTGCGGCGACGGCACCCTGAGCTGGGGACTGGTCAGTCTATGGGGGTGCTGGTTCATCCCGGACATGAGGGATAGGGCGGAGTAGGCGTAAGGGTTGTTCCCCGCCGCCGGAGGGGCTCCAGCATGATAGTTCTGCTGCTGTTGAGCGGAGGACGTCGATGAGGCAGACGATGAGGAGGAGGAGGAGGCCATGATGGACTGGACGGGTTGCTGAGAGTTCATGTGCAGGTTGGATGATGCATTCGAGAGGCTTTTCTCGTTGCCGCCACCACTGCCTTGAGGCAAACCGGAGTTAGTCGAGCTCAGTTCAGAGTCTGCCAATGCCTTGACAGGACTCTTTTGTCTTTGGTTTGCCCTCATCGACCCTGACAGCAGTCTCGGCTCTGCTTCATGGCTGCTCTCCACCTCGTAGGGACCTCGCGATTCATCCACGTTTCGTGCTGATGACTCAGCGGTGCTGGTGCTCTCGCGGCTTGGATTCCGTGGAGGCGAGGAGCGTTGAATCTCTCTGTCCATCAAGTGAGTGAGGTAGTCATCCATGCTCACCTGATTGTCGTCCATCCTCACCTGAGAGTCTATCAGATGGTTGATGCTGGTTTGGAGATTGATTGTGTAAGTACCGGGGTACCTGGAGCCGGTACTTGCACCGGGGGAGCGGTTCCTGGCCTCTTTATGAGGAGGGAATCTGGAATGGGCAATGCTATCTACACTCTGTGAGGGTTGTTCTAATGATAAACTGCTACTCAATGATCCTAGACTATTGTGCATGCTATGCTGTGCTTCCCTAGAGGCTGAAGAACCTATCTTGTCCTGACTGCTGGAGCCAGGCATACTCCTAGAGTCTGGCTGTGTTGAGGCATACATGGCTTTCCTATCTAGAGATGTGTCAGGTAATATATCTGGTCCTACACCAGAGCTAGGTCTAGGGTCACTGCTTGTTTCAGGAGATTGCCTCCTTTGTCCATGTGGGTGGGCTCTGGGATTACCAGAATCTGAGCTCTGTGGTGATGAAGTCGGTACCTGCGAGCTGTGAACACGCTCTCTCATCTGTGAAACAGCTAGAGCAGCCACGCTACTGTCTGGACCATTAGCTTCATGCCTGTACTTAGACCACGAGGCTACGGGTGAAAGTCTATTGGAATTTTGGTTACTACCCCTATAGCTATCATGTCTAGCTTCTGAGACACCCGACTGTTGGACAGGTTCAGAGTTCATACGAGCCCGGGGTGAGTTTTGGTTGGAGCGATCCGGTCTTTGATCATAAGGCAAACCTCTAACGCCTGCCTCTATGGCTTGAGCGATTGAAGAACCATCCCCACCGCCTCTCCATTCATTACTCAACGCTCTGATATCATTTGATGGGCGAACAGAAGAGGCAGGGCTCTTGCTCCGTGCATCATTGGTCGACCCTACCTCATTGTCCTCTGTGCTAGTACGTCCTCTAGGGTTCAAACGATTAGCTGTGCCACCATCAGGTGATTCGGTGGTGTCCACTACAACACCGTCTGGTCTACTAGGAGTTGGACCTGGACCAGCACGCTTGTGTCCTGGACCAGCGCTGTAGCCTAGGGATACAATGGAATGAATGTGTTCAGCAAGAGTCACAGTCCTTTTCCCACCATTATCCACCATACCATTACCGCGGTTGGTTGGTGACTGGTCTGCTGGCTGGGAGGATTCGGCATTCTGTACTGCCCTTACTGGGGAGTCGGCTATGAGAGTTGGAGGTTCAGGAACCTTCCTCTGTTCCTCGTTCGTTGAAGACGATGGCACAGGTGAGCCTTCGCCTCTCATGCTCATGCTCTCTGATCCATGATTGCTAGCTGACTTATCCGACATACTCCCGCCACGAGGAGACGCCTCGTTGACAGCCTCCACATCCTCACCCGTCGGTTGATTGATCGATCTTGTGATGATGGCATCGATCAAGTTGGCCGCTGTAAAAGTGCTCCCCTGCCCTGGGTCCTCCCCTTCCTTCTTCGCTTTCGGCTGGGGCTTGAACAGATACGCAAAGAGCTTAGACGCATCTCCAGATTCGGGCAGCTCCTTCAGCTGCTCCTGTTTGTCCAACTCTTGTTGGTAGCGCGGATCCATTGCGGCATCTTTGGGTAAAGCTTCGCGGTTAGCTGAAGATCTGGGTGTGGTCTTTCCATCATCGGGAGGTGGTCCTTGGAGATGTTGCCTACTTGCTGCAGGACTCTGGCTCTGACCCGGTCTAGGCCCTCCCCCACCAGGACCAGGACTAGAGTTGGTGTAAGAAGGTGTCCTGCTGTCAGGGTTCAAGGATGATGCTTTCTCCTGGTGCCGTGACTCTGTGCTGTGCCTCGATTCAGAGCTCAGTCTGGACTCTGAGCTGGGCACTTTCCTGACTTCTGCAAGAAAAGATAATTACCCCACAAAATTAATGTCAAACTAAATATCGAAGCCATCATCACAAGAGAGTGACAAGATGAAATTATAATTTACCGGCATTGCATACCTGCCAATATTTGAAAACTAGAAATCTGTACCTTTAGCATGGCCTTTATATAGTCATGTATGCAGTGGCAGTGTGAATAAAAATAGGCTGCCCGATCGTGCAGCCATTCAACACACTCAATACGCAAATTCTCAAATCACTGCAAATGGTAAAAACAAGCCATATCATCCTTTAAAAAAATTATTAAAAAAAATATATTAAAACTAGATGGAACTTCGACTGCGCGCAGTCGAAATGATGCCTCCGTCATAGAGCAGTTTTACAAACCAAAACAGAAGAAATTTTTCAAATTCAAGTTCAATTGTAATCCATTAACAGGTTCTCAGAATATCGTGATTACAAGCAATTTCTCATATACATATATGACCCTTTGATCTTTGACCTCATGACCCTAACATCTACTCAGTTCATTGGCTCTGCAAGATGTCCCGAGTTAAATAGTAATCCATCTGTCAGTTCTAATGAGAATGCGTTCACAAGCTATTTTTGCATACATAATGAGCCCATGACCTTTGACCTTTGACCTCATGACCCAAGAATCTACTCAGTTCATTGGCTCTGCAAGATACATACATGATCTAAGTTTGGCAGGAATCCATCAATCTGTTCTAATTATAATGCGATCACAAGCTATTTTTGCATATATAATGAGCCGCATGACCTTTGACCTTGACCTCATGACCCCAAAATCTAATCAGTTCATCAGCTCTGCAAGTAACATACATGACCTAAGTTTAGCAGGAATCCATCAATCGGTTCTTGAGATAACGCGATCACGAGCTGTTTTTGCATACATAATGAGTCGTGACCTTTGACCTTTGACCTCGTGACCCCAAAATCTAATCAGTTCATCGGCTCTGCAAGATACATACATGACCAAAGTTTGGCAGGAATCCATCAATCGGTTCTTCAGATAACGCGATCACGAGCTGTTTTTGCATACATAATGAGTCGTGACCTTTGACCTTTGACCTCGTGACCCCAAAATCTAATCAGTTCATCGGCTCTGCAAGATACATACATGACCAAAGTTTGGCAGGAATCCATCAATCGGTTCTTCAGATAACGCGATCACAAGCAGTTTTTGCATACATAATGAGCCCTGTGAACTTTGACCTTTGACCTCGTGACCCCAAAATCTAATCAGTTCATCGGCTCTGCAAGATACATACATGACCAAAGTTTAGCAGGAATCCATCAATCGGTTCTTCAGATAACGCGATCACGAGCAGTTTTTGCATACATAATGAGCCCTGTGACCTTTGACCTTTGACCTCGTGACCCCAAAATCTAATCAGTTCATCGGCTCTGCAAGATACATACATGACCAAAGTTTGGCAGGAATCCATCAATCGGTTCTTCAGATAACACGATCACGAGAACGGGACGTACGGACGGACGTACGTACGGACGGACGGACGGACGGACGGACAGACGGACGGACGGACAACCCGAAAACATAATGCCTCCGGCTACTTCGTAACGGAGGCATAAAAATTGGTCATTCAGAATTTTTCAAATTCTTTGAGATCTTTGAATTAAGATGCCTACCTTTGTGTGCAGACACAGGAACATCCTGTTCATCAATGATGTAGGGTTCTCCTCTGTTACTGGATGATTGCAATCTGCTGATAGCTGCTGAGATGGAAGACACACAAAACAAGGGGTTAATGGAGAATAATGGCAGCCAATGCTTTCAATGACTCAAGCAAAGTGCACAGGAAGCACAAATAATGGGAAACAAAAATGGCACACTAAGATTTCAAGTATTGCGATCAAAATTTGAAGTTAACTCAAGATCTTTTCATATTAACTGCAACGTTTGCCAGTACTTTGTCTTCTACACTCTGTGGCTCGAATTCACAAAGGAGGTTTGTCGACAAACCTAGGTTTATGCGTTTCGACAAGTTTCAAACCAAGGTAGTTGAAACGCGTCAAAACGTGTCATATGAGGCACATAAACCTAGGTTTGTCGACAAACCTCCTTTGTGAATTCGGGCCTATATGTTTTAAATGCACATAATTTACATGAAATGTTATCAAGATCAAAATAACTACATGCTTTCGGCGACCAAAATTTGAGAAACTGAGCACATTTAAATGCAAATGGCAGGAACCTCTTAATTTTTACACAGTAGTTCCGAGTATAATTCCCCTAAAACATGACTTGTAAATGCTCAGCAGACACTACAATTGAACTAAATACTCAGGTGACTAATGTCGCAGTCCATTGTCTTCAGACGGATGAATACCAACAGTGACAAATGACAATGTTTGTTATAAGCTACCAAACTCCTTGCTTCTGATTGGTTATCAGCAAATTTGTCACTGATTTTTGTAATTTGTCATTGAAAAAAGGCTTTGTGAAACAGGTCCCGGATCCTAGCAACTGGGCAAAAATTGAACATAATTACTCACCCTGAGATGTCTCTGGTCTGTGCCTTTCTGATCTCTGTTCCCTCAGCTCAGGGTTGGGTATACCTGACATGATGCTAGGGGCTGGACGGACAGGGGTACCTCTCATGATGCTACCCCCTACTGGTGCCCCCTGGATGGGTGGATGCGGCCCACTGGCCCCAGGGCTACTGCCCCTCCCGGACGAGGGCCTGTACTTTTGGCTGCCCCCTTGGTGGTCACCCCTGATGGAGGGCCAGGGGCGGGTGGGGTCCCGCTGAGGGTGCTGTGGATGCTGTGGATGCTGTGGATGATGGGGGTTGGCGCCGTGGCCTTGGGGGTAGTCACTGGGGGAGGCCCGCTCGGGTTGGACCAAGGGCGAGGCCGATTTGGTATGCCTGTGGCGGGACTCTGAGTCTGGCGTCAAGGGTGAAGGGTGCGGGCTCTTTGGGGAATGGTGTTGGGTGGTGGCTGGGTTGTAACCGCTAGATACAGGTGGATACACCCCTGGGTGACCCTGTAAGAAGGCGTTGGGTGGGAGAGGAGTGCCTGGAGGTATGCATATCGGAGTGCCCTGAGGGGTCACGTATACGAAGCCCTATAATGACATAATCAGAAGAAAAAAAGAATAGTTAGGAAGACAATGTGAACCCAAATAAATGAAAGAATGATAATAGCTACATTTATAATGCTCACATATCCATACGAACTGATGATTACGGCACCTAAAAAGTATTGTTTTTACCTATTTCATAGATTATGATGAATACCTCCTTTGAATTTAGTATGTGCAAAGCTGAAACATTGTATCTAACGAAACTGGCTAAACATGTAGCATTTCTTAAACCTAACATGATCTTGAACACAACCAGTTGCCACACTGATAAGGTATTACTGTTACAATGATAACACATTGCTAAATTAAGATCTAAAAACCTGTTAAGAAAAATTACAGGACAGACTTGCAAAAGTTTGAAATATGAGATCACCAAGTCTAAAATCTTAAATTGGTAGTTTGGTCAGTGGATTGTGATGTAGGACGTGGATGACTCTCCTGTTTTCTGTGCACAAAAATATAACAAATTTCTGCTTTTCTCATTAATTCCTTCTCCCTTGCGGCACTGCTCAAAATATGTTATAGATATCATACTATTATAGGTCCTCTACAAAGAATAGACCCTCCTGAGCCATGAATTTTGGACAAATTAAAATTTTAGTCATTTAATATGTTGTAACAGATAGGAAAGTAGTCCGGCACTAAATCACATTGACATTACCACTTTAGCTAATTTGAAGTTCCCATACGTATAGTAATTAAAACAATCAAAAATTCATCACTTTCTTATATTTAGTCAGATGTAATTGAAACTTTCATCAGTTTGCTTCTCTGATTTTTCTGCTTTCTTTTAGAGTAGTTTTCTATTTGGGTTGGATTTCCCTTTAAGTTGTGTCTGACCGAGGCCAAGGTCATGTTTTTTCTGTAAATTATTCCCTCACCTGTGGAGGGAAGCCCTGTCCATACTGCATCATCGTCGCCGCCAGAGCCGGTGGCAACAGCTCAAGGTGACCTGCAGCCGGATGGTGACTCAACGCCGGCGAGAACCTCTTACCCCCCTCCTGCTGGTGCGGCGACATCCTCGTATCCTTGCTGTTCGGCGTCGGAGGGAAAGGCGGCCGCGACGCCATCTGCTTGGCCGTGGCAAAATCCCCCGCTATCGTCTCCTTGGAGCTGCTGTAGGCGCCAGACTCGTACTGGCCCCGTATCATGCTGGCGGTGTTCTCGCCGTAGTGGGCGATGTTGCGCGCCATGAGGAGGTTGGGGTCGATGGTGGTGGGCATGCGCTCGTAGTGCTGCTGCATACCTGGAATGGAGAGAAGTTTGAGCCACTCTGTTGTATTGCACGGAAGGATGCAGATACGAGCAAGTCAAAATGGTCAAATGGAGGAGGGGAGAGGGGGGAAACAAGCAAATACAAAGAAAATAAATCAGTCAACATGGAAAAGGGTGCAAGTTGCGGATGAATAATTTCAAACAGTGTCCAAAGCAACAACGAAAAGTGAAATATCAAAAGGAAAAGCATACTTTGTTGAAAAAAACTAACACAGTCCAAGCAGTGATTGAAATTCAATCAAACAACAACATACCCTATTAAGCAGAGCATGAAATTTAACAAAAGCTTTAAATACAAATACATTCATTAACTTTTTTGAGCTAGGTGACTGATTTGTGCATTTATTAAAACATAAAACCTAGGTTGCTTTTGTGTACGTGACATGGGTGTCATAGCAATACACCTCAAAGAATACACTGACATGACAGTACATGAACACTGTAAATAACTTTTGAACAGGTGGAAAAGGAACATGAAATCATGAAACATCTCCTATAAAATATCAAACAAAGTGAAACACATAAAATATGAAATGAAAGACAGCATCACTTATGAAATTAGTTTTTAGAGCATTATTTTTCTGCTAGAAGTTGCTAATGATATTCAACAATAACAAATTCTTAGTAAACTGTCAATATTTTCTATTTTTCATAGCAAAAATTAATAATATGATGTGATGTCAGCAAGTAAACTACCCCACACAGTTCCAAAATCTGATTTCCCGAAAATAGGAAAAATTCCTGTTGAATGATTGAAACACCTTGGTGATAAATATGTGGTGTTTGGGATTTTGAAAGGCTGTATACGGAAGAGAATGAATGGATTTACATGCAATAAATAGGCTTTGTCGTTTGACATGCAAATGCTCTCTAAAGGACCTCTTGCACCTAAAATAAATGCATGCTAGGGATGTAGTACATATCTCTAAAGGTATTTCTGTCTTTTAATGTTTAACAACAGTCAAAACATGCACAATAAAATCAACATATACAGTGAAGGACATAGAGATTAAAAGACATGAAGAGCGAGAAAACAAGGGAGGGAGAGAGAGAGAGAACAAGAACAAGGGAGGGAGAGAGAGGGAGGGAGAGAGAGAGAGAGAACGAGAATAAGGGAGGAGGAAATAGAGAGAGAGAACGAGAAAAAGGGAGGAGGAAATAGAGAGAGAGAGAGAGAGAGAACAAGGGAGGAGGAAAGAGAGAGAGAGAGAGAGAGAGAGAGAGAAGGGAGGATACAGCAAAAGACATGTGAGATGACGAGATAGGATGAGTCTTACCATATATACCAAATCAATAAAAAGATGCAAAGTGCTGCACAAAAGGAAATTTGGTTCGGTTCAACAGAGACAGATAGAGACCTCGGGTCAGAGATAGGAACAGACAAAATAGCGATGGAAAGAGAGAATGAAAGACAGAAAGGTAGAACGACTGTCTCACCTCTTGTTGCGGCAGCCTGCTGCTGGTCGTAGATGTGAGCACCCCTGGCCTCGTATGCCCTTGCCACAGCCTCCTGGTGGTTCCTATGCTGCTGCTGCTGTTGCTGTTGCTGTTGCTGCTGTTGGTGGTGGTACCTCAGGATTTCTTGGTCGTAGGACTCCCGCTTGGTTCTGACATTTTCTTGGGACACGGGGGTACCTGTGGATATGTGGGTAGGTAAGAAAAGAAAGTTGCCGACATCAGTGTGACGCTCGAGGGAGAGAGATTCATATACAGTCAAACCTGTCTATAGCCCTTGCCCAAGCGAAACACAAAAAGTGGTCTTTGTAGATAGGTTCCTCTAGTACATGTTTCAATGAGAAACCATTTTCAAGGAAAATAAAAATGTGGTCTTTGTAGGCAGGTGGTCACTAAAGCAGGTTTGACTGTATAAGGTCACATCTTAAGAATGAGATGCCGGGTCGGACTGACTTAAAAGCAGCAAGGATCAGCACGGAGGAACAAACAAATAGCAAAGAACCAATTGATTCTTCATCATTTCATTTAGTCTATTGTTAGTCACGTCAATGTGGCTGAAGTACAAATGAAAGCATTCACAGATCTTGTCCAAGGCTGCAGCAAGTTTTAAAGACAAGTTTATGGAGGGGCAGGAAGATAATCAGTAGTACCTTATGACATAGCATACCTTTGATAATTGAAACCTCTCTCTCGTGCTGGCTGGCGCTAATGGGCGTGCCCCTGGAGATGGATCCTGCTGGGTGGGAGGGGTGATGGTCCCCCGCCCCTCTCCTCATGACAGGGGTGCCCTGCGTGATGGAGCCAGCCCCGCTCCCTGCCGTCTCCTGGTGTCTAGGGGAAGTGGCCTGGGAGGGGTAACCCTTCATCATCCCTGCATAGCTGGAGACTGGTGGCTTCTGTTCATACCTATAAACAAGGAGGGATGGATTTTGTTGGATTGGAAATTACTTTTGATTCTGCACACTTTTTTGCAATTATTTTTGACAACAAGTTAAGATTCTCTATCTCAGAGCGTAAAAATGACAGCATATTAAAGGTTATCAGAATCTCACTTTTTAAAGTATTTCCAGAAAAGTGAACAGATTGACTGTAATTTGTATTTGGTTTCAATTAATTGTGGAATGGAGCAAAAATCTGATAAACTTATTCATTTATTTTCATGCAAAACATGGACAATTTATTTGAAATGAAAACGTCTATACCTCTTTATAATCGTCTATCAAACAAAACAATATTAATATACATTTTTCAAGAAGTCATTAAAGCAAATTACAAGCAAAGAAATGGGAAGATGAGAATATAACTGGTTACTGATCAAAGGGGAATCATGAAACAAGGCACTCCCATCAAATGAATATCCAACTATAATAATCTTTGTCGGTTTCTACTCACTTGGATGGTGAGGAGACAGCAAAGTTGACTGGAGTGCCGTGAGTGATGGATCCTGCTCCTGCACCTTGGACGTGACTAAGCACCGATGCCTTCTCTGCCTTGAGGGGCTTCCCCGCTGGGTTGTTGATGAGTGGCGGTGGTGGACCAGGTGGGGGAATCCCCTGCTTGCCAGGCCGATGCTGCTGCATGGGGTTCCTGCTGCTAGCCTGGGAGGTGCTGGGGTGGGGTTGGGAATGTTTGTCGGTCGCCGGGACGAGGGCGTAGGGAGAGTTGGAACGCGGAGGGTACGGCTGCCGAGGCGACGTCCCTATCGACCCGCCCGGCGACTGGATGTGGTGCCTGTCCCTCTCGGACTGCCTGTGCAGCTCCTTGGCGTAGGCTTCCCCCGTGCGGTAGGCAGCGTGCAGGTGGGGGTGAGGCGAGATAGGGTTACCTAAACGAGCCATCATTTCGGAATGAGTGCTCGCTATCTCTCCAGGTTCCCTCTCCTGAGGGGGCTGGTGCTGGGAGGTGTGGGATATGTGAGGGGATAGGTACGGGGAGGTGGTGCCGGGTTGCTGCTGTCCCTGCTGCTGTCTGGAGCTGCTGCTCTCGCTAGAGTCTGCGTGAGAGTTCTTACGCGAAGGCGGCTCGTACTTGACCTCAATGACCGGAACTTTAGCATCACCCGACCCGCCTTGGCTTGGTATAGCTGGACCTCCAGGACTTTGATCATTACCTAATATAAAGCAAAGGGAAAGAAATCACACTTATATTGCTCAGCATGAAAAGAGGAATGCGCTCTGGCATCAAGTTGAGATAGCAAGTTTTGAACAAAAAAATATGACAAAGAATACATAAGTTACAAATTTTGAATTTTGAACCTCCCTGGATAAATTGGGAAATTTATTTGCTAGCTTTTTTCCCTTTGTTAATCAAAAAATCAAAATATCCCCAAATGAGTTTTGCTGAAGGAGTATATCTATAAGACATTCCTCTGAGAAGACAATTCCCAAGAATTCTAGCGTCCAGGTTTGAGAAATTAAGTTCTTTGTATTAAATTGAAATTTCTGAAATCTTCTGTACAAAACAAATAAAAGGCAGCTCTCAAAGCATTGCATAATTATATATGAATCAAAAAAATAATCATAATGCATGCCCATCATTACTCGATATGTAGTTTTTGCATTCATCTATGATCAACGAAAAAAGAATTGTATCACAACCTCTGTATCCACTTCGTAACAAACGCAGACTAACCTAAATGTTTGTCAATAGCTGAATCAATCAGGTCCCTGATATTGTTGACACCTCTATTATCTCTGCTCAGACATTCTGCAAAATCTCTGATAGTCCTGCTTTGTCCTCCATCCTCTTCCGACTTCACCTTATCGATCCCACCGCTGACATCACTTTTAGACGAGGATGACGAATCCACCTGTCTGTTGTTGATCCTGATGCCTTCGGTGCTGAAGAACTTCTTATCGTCACTGGACGTGACTTTGTCTCCAGATCCAAGTTTTGGGGGCGTGCTCATTAAACCCTTACTACCGGGCAGCGCCCTTGACCCCAAGCCGGGATGAAACATGAGGTCATCCTGGGCGATGCCCTCATCAGCGCTGCACGTCGCGCTGGAATCATCGTCTTCAATCACATGGGTCTCTGGCTCCTGCTTTAATCCCTGAGACGGTAGCACTGACACCTGTGATGATGAAGACGCTAGGGTGGATGATGATGCCGGCGGCAGAGGTCCTGAGGTTGCTCCTGCTGTCGATATCGAAGCCAAATCAATGGTTGATGATTCAGTGATGTCCATCGCGACCTCAGCCTTCACTGCATTGGCTGAGTCGGCTTCCGTTTTAATATCCGCTTGCTCCGTTTTGACTTTGTCCGCTAGCAACTGGCTCTTGTCGTTGTTTCCGCCCTGAGACATAGACACACTAGTTGAAGCTAAATGCGGCGAGGGCAAAACAGTCGTCATTGCGGAACTTGTCGCTATGACCGGTTGTGAGGATAAAGTATTGGACATTGAACTTAATAGAGATCGATTTTCACCCCCTTCCATCTGTTCCACTTTCACTTTGACTTTCCGTGAGTTACTCTCATCATTCTCGCTGGCACTAGCAGTGTCCGAGCTCTCATCATTGTCCGCATCATTCTCCTCATCACTGAAATTATGGAATTCGTCCTCCGATCCTGCCGTGACGGTCGAGGCCATACTTTCGGTAATTGACGGGCGATGCTCGCGTTCACCCTGACAAGTAAATCAGAGGGAAACAGGAAGTTACAAGATTTACAAGAACAAGGGGTAAAACATGGAGATTAAAAAACCAGTGACAAGAGAAGAAATTATATATTCATGTAAATTTATTTAATTTACAATTGACAGTAAAAAAAAAAAGAATTATTCATAAAGATCAACACTACATCATAACATGCTATTTACACATTTAAATCTATTTTAGGTTTTACTTTTCTTGAATATTACAAAACAATCAAATGTGCATTACGCACATGTAAAACCTATGATTATGGGACTGCCACACACATGCTATCTCTGAGCAAAGCAAAGCACTGACATTGTGTGGTGAGCCAATGGGGTGGAAGGGTCCTAGCATGGGGCGGTGTATAGCAATAATCCGGCATTCCTTTCACATATTTACACTAAACTTCACCAAATATCATGGATGGGATAACATAAGATCTCGCCTAAAAATCTTTTGATTCCAGGAGAACAAATGGAGACTGTATTATAACATGTTTGACTTCAATTTAATTCTTGCTAACATAATTGTAAACAAGCTTTAAAGCCTGTCTGCACTAGTTTGGCCAGAAGGGATTAGACATCCCTGCCAGGTCACTGACAGGTGGTTATCTCAGCTCTCAATTAACATAAGAAAAAGGGGATCATGGGGGACCAACAGCTACTGCTTAGGCATTGTTGGCTATATAGAGGGCGCAAGTGGCTACAACTAGTACAAGTAGTGCAGACAGGCTTTAAGATCAGTATCCGATCGAGACCTACATCTTTCTTGTCGTGCCGGTGATGCTCCTCTATGATGTGTTCAAGGTGGAAGCGTCTCTTGTAGTTGAAGTAGAAGTTCTTACACTGGGCTTCCGACTTGGAACCCACCATCTTTGCAATGGCTGGCCAGTCACGCCCGTGCTGCCTCAATCCTGGGGATGAAAGATTAATGTTTAAAGGATGAAAAGGGTAATACTGTCAACTCTTTACATCAAGACCACACTATGGAGACAAAAATCGTGACTCGTTCACATATAACGTGTCCTAAATGAAATGAAATGGGTAGGTTGTCTTTGCTTACACTGCACTCCGATTTTCTAAGAAATGGCAATTGTACTGGATAGGAAATCTAGACAAACATCATCTTTCTGATTCTATGTAATCATCTATAACAGATGAACATAAATTCAAATAATCTGACACCCAAGAAAGAAATAGTATCCATAAATTTGAAGAGATAAGCCATTTAGTCTATTGTCAATATCCATCAGAGGCCTATGTGTAACTTCAATCATTTCTCACCTGCTTTCGCTATGCTCATTTCTTCGTCCGTCCATCGCGAGGTTTCCGGACCGAGTGCTGAAAAAGAAATGACAGATATAAAGTTAACTGTTACGACGATCCATCCATCTATTATGAATTAAAGATATTTTGTTCTTTTGAAAATACAACTAAGTAACCCTTGCCCAAGCTAATTTCATTGACAATCATTGTAATCATTGTGTGTGTTGCTAAGCATCCGTTCATATTAGAAGGGTGTAAATGGATGCCCTTCCAACAGATTTCTAGGAATAACGTTTTAACCTTTCTCTGGCCATATTCATGTGGCACATTAGTCTGGACATCACTAAAATCATTGACAGAACTCTAGAGCTAAATTGAACACTAACAAGTTGAGGAATCAAACACCACTTTGTACATGTGTCCTTTTCCCAGGTACACTGCGAACTGCCCTTTTCAGAGCCAGGAGGGCATTGACTCCTACACATTAGTACAAATTTAACATCCTTCTGGCTCTCATAACCTAGGGGGTGTTTCACAAAGACTAAGATCGACTTTAAGTTGGACTTAACTATGACAGGCTGTTAATTGCTGTTTGCTCTCACCATTTACTGGCATTGGTCTCTCAAAGGACATACAAATCATGGTCACAAATCTACAGAATTTATATTTTTTGATAATATCTAAAGATCATAATGGTGAGAGCAACCGGTGGCATGAATGGCCTGCCATAGTTAAGCCCAACTTAAAGTCTAAATTTGACTTTGTGAAACATCCCCCAGGAATCTTTTTCACAAAGCCTTTATTCAATTACAAATGACAAAAATCAGTGACAAATCTGCTGATAACCAATCAGAAGCAAGGATTTCAGTAGCTTATAACAAAAACTGTCATTTGTCACTGATGACAAGTTCTGTGAAACACCCCCCAGGTGTCCTTTGCTTACTTGGATCAAGCTCTTCAGGAGGGGGTGGAGGCAGGAGGAGGGGTAGTTCGGGTTCCATGCCCTCTGACCCTAGCCTCCTAGCTATCCGGTTGAAGCAGGCGGCGCAGCATTTGGTGACCTCGACGGCTATCCCCAGCTCCTCCGACAGCAGCCTACGTTGATCCTCTGTGATCTCAAACCACTTGGTAGGCAGGGGTTTTAACCGCCGCACCCTTTTCCTTGGGGTTTTACACGTTAGCACTGGACACCGACTGTAAGATGTAGACAAGATGTGAGAATGAGCAATTGGGGAATTTTAAGAAAGGATCTTGTGTATATATAAAGTGTAATGGGAAGCTGAAATATGTCTGATATAGAATATAAAATAGAAAAGATACAGGTTTATAAAGATTCTCTCTTGGTTAGACACTGACATAGGGGTATCATAGTCTGGTCTCCAGGATACATCACAAGATTATTAAACAATTTTCACATACATATATCTTTGGCATGATATCATATCTGCTTGCCACTCTTTAACAGACAAATATTTTGTTTTAAACCTTGAATGCTTTTAACCCTTTATATAGCAGCTCGATTAGAGTCAAGCTACTACATTATAATCCTTTACAAGTTATATAAGCTTTCTTTGGGATATATTTGTATATTAAATTATTTGGAGGGACAGAAGCCAATGAAAAGCAAACTGAAAGCAACCTGCAGCTAATTGAAAGCAAGTTGTAACTTCCTTCTTTTTATCTTCTCTCTCTTGTTATCTTCCTGTAACTGTCTTAAACTTATGTTATCTTTATTTTTCCTCTGTCCTCTGTTGTTGTGAATGTATGTACTATGTTTTTATATAAAATAAGTTTGTATCTTGTTTATTCCCCACTTCCTTTTATCTTATGTTGATAATGAACAAACATGCATACTTTTTATGTTTTTTTTCTAAAAAGAGAGTGAAATAAATAAATGAAATGAAATGAAATAATGAAAATGAACCAAGAGACAAAAATAAAAGCTCCAACATACCTTCTTCTTATGGAGCGAAACCTACAGTGGCTGCAGACCCTCATGTCGGGCTTGAGGTCGCCCTCGTTCATGCCGAACAGGTCGCAGTTGGTTCTGTTTACCGGCCGACTCAGACTGTACGAATCCAAAGGGTTCTGGCACAGGGAACAGTTGTTAGGGGATGCTGTAGGGAGGGACAAAAAGGCATGGATTTGAAAAGATTATATCAGTGAAAAGGATACACATGGGCAGACAGCAGTATAGTAACTTGACACATGCTCCTGCGAAATGCTCCTGTGAATTGCTCTGCAGCAATTTTCTGAACTAACCAAATTCTAAAATTCAACACTGGACATAACTCAAACCAAACTATGTAATCACCCAGTAATAGAACTGTTGCACTGTTTTTTCATCAAAATAAGACCTAATCCAGCATAATGTAAGTTTATAGGCTAGTACGGGTCAAATTGAACATGTAAACTGACATGATAATTGTAAAGCTATTAGCAATATCTAAAGTAATCACACTTGATATATTCCTAATCCCTTTATTCATTGCCTGGAGTGGATATATTGCATATCTTAAATACATATATTTGTTAGATTCAAGCCTTTAACTGCTACAAGACTTGTTATTCGCTTACATTCTGAGCCGGCTGCAGCACTCCCATTCTGAGAGCTTCCGCCGTCTTTGTCTTCTCCTCCTTTGTCTCCAGAACGACTGGAAAGAAAGAAGAATTAAAAGATGTGTTACGTTGTTGTTTGTTTGTAAAGAGAGAGAGAGGGGGGAGAGGGGGGAGGAGGGAGAGAGAGAGGGGAAGGTAGGGAGAGAAAGAGAGAGAGAAGAGGGAAGGAAGGGAGGGAGATAGAGGGGGTGGTAGGGAGAGAGAGAGAGAGAGAGAGAGAGAGAGAGAAGAAAGGGAATTGTCTTCTATGGTTTTATTTTGTTGAGAGCTTGTCATCATCATCATTCTCATCCTCCTTCTCCTCTCCTCATTGTTGTCATCATCATCATCCACCTGTTCTTACAGTCTTCACCACCACCACCACCATCACCACCACAATCACAACCATCATCACCGTACTTGTTACTGGAGTCCTCATCCTTGTCGTTATCCTTGTCATCGTCGTCCTGGTTGCCCCTGATGTTGCCGCCAGAGTTCTTCCCCTGGGGGAACCCCCTCCTGCGCTTAGCCTGGGACTTCCTCAGCTGCTGCTTGTAGTTCTCGTTCTTCTTGGTCTGGTAGTAGTAGAGCACGCAGTCCGAGACGGTCTTGCGCTCCAGGTAGGAGGCGATGAGGAGGAAGTTCTTGGGGTGCTGGAGGTACTTCTCCCGGAAGAGCTCCTTTTCCTCGTCCGTCCACAGGTTCATGTGGATCCGCGTCTTGTGCTCCGTCATTGCATCTTCCACCAGGCCTGCAAGAACAAGTAGAATTTGAGGGTTCAGTGACACAAAGACATAACTCCACCCAACACCCCATTGAATTCAATGGCTAGTGAAACATAGACTTAATTCCTTAACCCTTACTGTACTGGGGGGGGGGGCCTGGGAGGCCCCCCCCCCCTCGACATTTTTGGAGATTGCGCCGCAACCGCTTGGAATTTTGAACTGTCGTTTCAT
Source organism: Strongylocentrotus droebachiensis (assembly GCA_035222895.1). Taxonomy (NCBI): domain Eukaryota; kingdom Metazoa; phylum Echinodermata; class Echinoidea; order Camarodonta; family Strongylocentrotidae; genus Strongylocentrotus; species Strongylocentrotus droebachiensis. Next base: position 18,004 of record JAVYIG010006963.1, on the reverse strand, counting down.
GACTTTTTTCCCTCAAGTCTTACGCACATTTTGATACCATTTTCGTCGAAATCGGATATACCTGTAAGGCGTTACATAACAATTAGTATGCGCATGTCATCAAAAAAAAAAAAAATAAATAAAAATCGCATCAAAATTTGCATAAATTATCATTATTAATTACATTAAAATAACTTTTTTGTGTTAAAAAAGAAGTTTCATATGAAAAATGAGTTTCCACATTCAAAAAGTGGAGTTTGACACGTTTTCTGTAAAATGCATAAAATTAGCGATTTTGCATAATTAATTAGGCTAACGACAAAAATTTGCATATTCGGAAAAAACTAATTATACCATCTTGTTCCTTACGTAGATATATACAAACATGCAAATTTTCGTGTTCATCGGACAATCAACGGCCGAGATCATAGTCAGCGGGTGCTCAAAATAGCCCAGTACAGTAAGGGTTAAGACCCAAGTGCTCAGTAACACATAAACCACTTTTTCTCAAAAATAGAGTTACATCTTTGCGTCACTGACCCCTCAAATTATAAATATTTATAAAATATTTTTTCTCTTGGATAAAAGCCAATGATGATATTTCGTAGATTATCTGAAAACGACTTTTGTTGTAGGTCTTTATCAATACTTTCTGGTGTTCCTCAAGTATGTTCACATTACTGTATCAAAATACATCTTTCGTCAGCTATGAGAGTTTATTCAACACTACTGCACATGCTCAAAAATTTCATAACGCTACAGTCTATTCTACAGGAAAATGAGTATGGGAAAACCGGTCACTCAAAGATTTTTACTTTTCTTGAGGCACTTCATGAATATTTTGAAGCGCAATTTTTTCAAGGCCTCATTATTACACCATATCACAGACACTGACAACACGCAGGGCCATGCATCTCAGATTGAACATTGTTAAACAATGCCTTTAATTGGCAAAAGAAAGAGAGCTCACTCACCATTCCTGTTGACGAACTTGACTCTCCTCTGCTCCATGTTGTAGAGCATGGGAGGGATGACGGCCAGACTTCGTATGTGCTTCTCGTTGGCTTCCTGCTCGTTCAGGCCGTCGACGATCTCCGCCAGCTCCGCATCGCTGCGGGCAATGTTACCCCAATTACTCCTCGTACCGGCCCTGTGGAAAATTGCAAGATACGTAAGTTCAGGGCCCTGTATTACAAAGAGTTCATATCAATCGCAACTTATCACAACTATGTACATAAGAGATAGGAGACTGCAAACTTGCGGTCGATTGGAGGACTTACGATTGATTTGGATCAATCGTTACTCTTTGTAAAACGGGGCCCGGAACTGTAAACACAGGCAACGATTACCTGTCGATCATTGTCACATCTAGGTAACGAATTTCCAAACTACAATTCTGCACTGAATAGTCAAATAAACTTAACTTTAAAAGAAAATCGCAACCATAGCCATAACCCTCATCTTCCATGAAATGAAGCCCTACACAAATGTTTTATCACCAGTGCACCAGGGATGTTATCTGCTATTATAATGAAACCTGTATATAAAGATCGCTCAATGTAAACATGAAAAGTGGTCCTACTAGGTAGGTGGTCTTTGAATACAGGTTCCCTTAGTACAGGTTTCAATGAGAAACCATTTTCAAGGGAAACAAAAGATGTGGCCTTTATAGACAGGTGGTCTTTATAGACAGGTGGTCACTAAAGCAGGTATGACTGTACAACGACTGACCAGGGCTACGTTGCATAAAACTTACCATTGATGGTAACTTTGCCATCAATGGTATTACTACCATTGAAACCTAGATTTGTATTGGCTGTTGAACCCTGTTACCATGGTAGTTGCCATTGATGGCAGAGTTACCATGAATGGTAAGTTTTATGCAACAGGTACCTGTACACTTTCTTTGCCGAATTTTGGTGTGGTCTTTCATACAAATCTCTACAGGCTTCTGATGAGTAGGAGCTCAGTACAAGACAATACAAGGACATTCATATCCTTTTCTTTTAAGTACATATATCTGCTATGACAAGTTATGAAGTGCAATAAATAACAAGTTACTAGAAAAAGAAGACACACTGCATGCCAATTACCCATAATGGTTTTGATCTAACCTTGAGAATCTTTCCTGTTGTTCCCTCTGTTTCCTAATCTCAGGGAACTGCTTCTCAAAGAACTCTCTCGCTTTGGCATCCTTGGCTCTGCAAGATAACAAGATGAAAATTAATGGGAGATCAGGGACCCGTTTCACAAAGCCTTTTTTCAATGACAAATGACAAAAACCAGTGACAAGTCTGCTGATAACCAATCAGAAGCAAGGATTTCAGTAGCTTATAACAAAAACTGTCATTTGTCACTGATAACAAGTTTTGTGAAATGGGGCCCAGAATACGTTCATACTCTCACAGGAACTGTATGGCGAATGAAAAATTAACTAGACGCAAAAATTGATTGATCAATAATGCACAATAGACTGATATATGAAATGTCAGCTACCAGACCCTACAAACCAATCGTAAAGATAAATCATCAGATGTTCTGTGTACAAGTCAGATGGCATAATGATATAATTCAATCCAATATATTCATTGCTGTTTAAATGTCAATGCCAATTATAACAATAATGATAATATCAATCAATACAGCGCAGAAAATATGTTAATTTATATATACTACTACACTGCAAGGACTCCTGATGCACTTAAAAATACTGCAAGGAAACAAGTATTGTAATATAAGCTATTCCACCTTCCAAATTTGCAAAAAGTGAGACCAATGAAGGATAATGCTTTGTTCAAGAAAGTGGGTCGTTGGACTCCACATGGATTGGGTCCTACCGTAGTACTGCTCACACCAATGTCCAACAAAGAACAATAACTGCATTAGTACTGTAACAACACTCATGATATTGAGACTGGCACCATAAAGTCGCAAAGCGCAATAAATCACTGCATTATTAAGTTTGATGATAAATTACCTCCTTTTGGGATTGTTTTCTAGCCTTTCCATCTTCTTCTCCCACGCCTCCATGAGCTGACCATAGCGTTGACACATGTATCCTTCCTGTTAATATCAATATGATCAAGTTCAAGTTCAGTATTTATTTAATTCCATAGTAAAAAAAAGTAACATAAAAATATTACTTTTACATAAATATTATTAACATAGTACAATATTGACAGTAAAAACAAACAAATAGGAATTATAATAATAATAATAATAATAATAATCTTTAATGGTCCACTCCAAATTTTATTAAACCGAAACGGAAATTTATTTTGCCCAATTGATCGTGAGCCCGGCAGCCACTGAGCAGCGCCAGATTGACGTTGCTCTATCCCTTATTGTTGAACGCCAAACAAGGTAGCAACAACTCCCATCTTTTAACGTCTTTTGGTATGACGCGCCCGGGGTTCAAACTCACGACCTCCCGGTTGTGAGGCGGACGCTCTACTGACTGAGCCAACACTCCAGTTGCTGTATAAAAAACCCTAGAGGGTTTGTCTGGACAGCCACCAGAAAAAAAATAGTATAGGAATCATACAAAATGATATATGGTATTTGAATAAACAATAACAACAAACAAAACAAAACAAAACAGAGTAGAACATAAGCAAAAACAAAAACATACATGTAGACCGCACAACCCTAAACAAATTTGCACTGTGGAGTAAGTGAGTGTTTTTAAGATGTAAGATTATTAGAAATAAGATATAATTTATTAATTTAAACTTTCTTTTAAATGAGTTCAAACTATCAATAAAGCCGTGATTTCAGTTATCACGAAATGTAGATTTCAACATAGGACATGAAGTACAGTTAGTCTCCTGATTTATATAGTGTACTTCTTTGAACAAAAATATACCCTCATGATATATTGTAATAGTCAGATGTCAAATTGCATACGTTATGTGTTGCTAGGTAGGACAAACATTATGGCTTGCCCTACCTAACAACACATAACATGTGCAATTTGAATTTAGACTATTGAAATAAAATTATTTGTAACGAGGCACTGAACAAATATTAATGCATTGAATTTGATTACATTACCATAGCGACCTATTCATAATAAACAACTCACCCTCATTCTCCTGGCCTGATTTTGTTTCCTGAAGAACAGTATCAACTTATGCTTCATCTCCATATTCCTGCAAAAAACAAACCATACAAAATAAAATTAATTAATCATTCCTATTTTCTAACTGTAGAAGGGTGCTGATGCCCCAGAAAAGGCTTGAGGTCAGACAATTGATTTCATTGCATTGCTGACATTCCCAAGGTGAGATTCACTCTTCACATAATTCAATGCTTTCTCTTATTTGTATTTTTCTAATGTCACAAAAGGGGGGTTATAATAGAAAATACTCAACATAGAAGAACGTTAATATCATTAAGAAAAATGTAATGTAAATTCCAAGACAGGGATATATTGATGATCTTGAAATTGCTTCTCTCTAGAAGCAAATACAACCAAAAAGGAGTTGAAAATCATCAATGAGGTACAGTCATTCAAGATATGTGCATAAGTTTTTCTGCAAAATAACGAAATATGTGATGACTTTTGAAGAATATTTCATTTTAAAAAGAACATTTGGAAAGGGTGACTTTATAGGTCATTGTGTCGTCATTTATAAATATGTCTGATTATGCAGGCATTAACATTTTAGCAAAGCATGGAAACAGCGCAAGCAGTTTATTGTACTGAAAGGCAGCAGCCTCAGCGCAGTTTGGTATGCTCGCAGTCCAGAAAGATTATATTACATACCCCGTGCTCATAAATTTGTCTTTCTATGCTAACTACGATGGAAAGAGCATTGACATAGACTTGTGAATTCAGCCTACCGTAACCATAAATAATCATGTTTTGCCACAATGGAGAAGTGTGAAAATAATCTCCATAAGAACCCATACTAGGGCAAACTAAAAATGTGTTCACATTGCTAATGAATAGAGGCTTCATTATAAATTAGCATTGTATATGTCACTAAGTGTGAATACAGTTTTCTGCAACTTTGATAATTCTAGCACATAATGGAGCAGTGTTCACATGGCATTGTGATATATACAGGCTTCTCCACCAACGAGTGTTGTATATAACAGCAAAGAAGTGTGAATATGGCCTTCCAATAAGTAGCTCAGTAGATAGAGACTAGTTCACACAGGCTAGTGAATGTAGGTCAGACTATAAATGAGTGTTGTACATCATAATGAGGGAGTGTTAACACAGCCGGATGAATTTATAAAAGCTTCTCCATAAAATGGGCACGACAAGTCACTACAAAAAAGTGAAGCCTTCCCATTAGGGGCCCAATGGATAGAGACTAGTTCACACAGGCTAGTGAATTTAGGTTATACTATAAATGAGTGTTGTACAACATAATGAGGGAGTGTTAACACAGCCGGATGAATTTATACAGGCTTCTCCATCACTACAAAAAAAAAATTGGGTTAGGGCTTTAATAGTCTGGTGGATTTACAACCTTCTACTTGGATGAATACAAAATATAGACAGACTTGTTGGAGTCGGTGCTAAGAGCTAATGAATAATGGAAGAGCTTCAGGGTACTACTCGGAACTCCGAGGGGCTATAAATGAGGCTTAAGAAATCCTCTTCATTCCTTCTCTCCCCCCCCCCCCCCCCTCTCGCTGTCTGTGTGTGTGTGTGTGTCTCTCTCTCTCTTTCTCTCTCCCACTTCAATCTCAATCTTTTTGCCTGTCTCTCTCTATCTCTCTCTCTTTCTCTCTCCCTTAATCTATTACTCTGTCTCTCTGTCTCTATCTCTGTCTCTCTGTGGTTTCTGTCTCTTTTAACCTCCTTTCATTGTATTTGTACCTTTTATTCGTTCGTTCTCCCTCTCTTTTTCGTTCCTTGTAATTCTTTCTCCATCTCTCACGGTCTATTATTTTTCCTATACATCTTTTCCTTCCTTCATTCTTATTATCCTATGCAAATTTCCCCTAGGATTCATTTCAATTTTCTTGTCAATCTTCCTAAAAGAATTTAGTATTACTTTAAAAATGTATAATTCAATGTTGGTCTTTCCCCAATCATCTTGTTTTTCCTTTCAATTGTTCTTTCTTTATCATCATCCTATCCCTACTCTCTTTCTTTCTTTCTTTCTCTTTCCTGAGATAATACTTACGTCTTGATGTTTTCTTGATACTGAACGCTATCTGATGGCTGGTTGTACATGGGCTGTGTGGCAAAAAAAAAGAAGATAACAATTACGATTTTGGTAGCTTTCTTCGCCTCTTTGCACAGTCACTTATTTGCCACACGTGTGATTATGTACAAAATGATAGCCACCTATTGACGGAAGAAGTACTTGTGCAACACAATGGCTTTGGCAAATAACCAATTACCAATTTCCATTACAACACTTGTAACACAAAAATTGATACATGGGACTACACATAAAATGTGGCATGAAAGTTTGGTCCGAACTTTTCAGCTATTTCTCAACATATTTCAAGTAAGAGGGCTTTCGAAGAGCAATATTTTTCAGAGGACATTTCTACCATGATTCCTACTTAACTGACATGAAATAAGATGGAGAAACTTCACAATTTATTTTAAATTTTTCATAAGATAAACCTTCTTTTTGATGAGTGGACTACTTACCAGCTCGTTCATGGGACCAAGGTTGTTGAGGACTTTATGCGCTGCTTCAGCTTTCCTCTGAAATATTCAACCAATATATACTGCATAAATCAAAATTTGAATAGAAATACAGTCATATTCATAATTAATGGATAGTGGTCAACACATTGAGAACCCTAAAAAGCTTGTAACTCTTTACTTGCTATGGAAAAAACATCAACACAAGATTGCTAATAATGAGTATGTGATACACATAAATTGTTTGTGTGACAAAAGAAGCCTGCAGCGGTCCAATGTTGTTCTTTCTGTCAACGGAAGCATGTAAAGGGTTAACAAAGTTTTGAGCTTTTAGCAGAGCTCATCAGCCCTTCTCATAGCCCTTATGCTTATGGAAGGACACATGGTATCATCCTGAAAACCTAATCTATGAAGACTGCTCAGGCTTTCTTGTCACCAACATAAATCAAATGATCTTGTTTATTCTTCTTTAAAATATTTCCTTCAAACGATTGTTTGTTATATGGTAAATGGGTACCTGGTAGGAATTAATTCCTTAAAATGCTGGCGCGCCATAATGGCAGCCATGCTACAGCTGGAGTTATGGTTGTGGAGCACCAGGAGTGTCAAGTTTGACAGACATGAGCGCTGTACAAGAACCTGCTATTATTATTATTATTGAGATAGATATAAATTCTTTCATTATTTGTGATAAAAATGCAGTCACTTTAGAGATTTTCCCTAAGGATGGATTTAAAAAGGAGTGGTTCATAAATGCACCGGAAAGAAGTCATGGTTATAAATGCATTTTTTCTCACAGACAGCATGCCATACACACTAATCGTCCATACAATGAATGGTGAGTCTCTATGTGACCGATAAGTCTCTCTTCATTTACAAGAGAACTTGCGGTTTCAACGAGCCGTCGGGAGGCTTTCAACCATTTAAGAAAGGACCTTCCATCAACCACAGGCTCTGGCTAATTAATCTCATCCACCACATTGATTTGTAGAAAGCCATTTGCAAGTCTTGTGCATCATCTCCTCTGGCTATTCCAAAGACTGCTTAAAGGTACTACTCAAAGATTTTGGCACGGTCTCGAAAGTGGTTGGCTAAGTCATCTGCCTTACAATGTTAAAAGGAAGTACAATCCTTGTCGGTTATAAAATATGTGATCCAATGTGAGGTAGAGAGAAAAAGTTATAAATGAGTCGATTTTTCATAAGATCCTTTTCTTACTGATATGAGTAACGCTATAACCATGAATAACGGTCTTGCAAGAAGGATCTTCCACAGAAATTCCTTGAGATTGTCACCTTCCAAATCGTCTGTTATGGAGCCAGAAGGGCGTTAACACATAAGCTTTAACACAGAGTTGATACCCTTGCTTCTCTTAAAGTTCTGGACCGATATACAAGTATTTTAAAGCTTAATCAAATGTAGGAGCATTAAAAAATACCTTATTTTCTGCATAGATAATCTGTATGATATTCTGCTGTTTGGGCTCACTCCCAAATGCTGGTGATAAAGGCTTGTCGGTGTCTATCGGACGGGCAGCTCTTTGCTCCAGCTCTTGCTGCAAGGGTTAGAGGAAGACAATGATGAATTTCATTAAATAAAATATTTATTCCATATCTTCTCATCTCTATTCATATATGTCATCATTGCATTTCCAATCTCTCTCCTTCACTTACACCTCCTTCCACTTTCTCTCCTTCTTGCCCTCTTCCTTCTTCATTTTTCTTCAACTCTCATTGTCTCATCCACTTAACATTGGTCTTCCTCTTTTCCTCCCTTCTCTCTATCTCTTTTGCTTTCTCTTCATTTCTCACCATCTCTCACCTCTACTGTTCTTCTTCATCCATCCCCCTTCTTCCAAATTATTTTGAGCATGCTCATCATCTACCTCTTTTATCTTCTCTTACTATCTATCCTTCCTTCTTCATCCTCATCCTTCTCACCTGTTGCTTCTTGAGTTTGCTGATCTGCAAATCTAGTTTCGCAATCTCCCCCATCGACCCCGTCTTTCAACTAGAACTTTTTCTTTTCCTCTGTGATCTCCTTGTATCTTTCTCCCTCTCTTGCTAAAATCTGTACCCCTCTTTTTTCTAATCCCTACCTAATCCAAAGCTCTTTGTGCCCATCTCACCCGTTTCTTCTTGAGTTTGGAGATCTGTGACTCCACCTTAGCAATCTCCCTATCCACCTCGTCCATGGATGATATCAGGCCCTCCCTCGAGATCTACCCCTTGCTAATCTGTACCCCTCTTCTTTTCTAATCCCTACCTAGTCCAAAGCTCTTAATCCCTATCTCTCCATCATCTCACGTGTTTCTTTTTGAGCTTGGAGATCTGTGACTCCACCTTGGCAATCTCCCTATCCACCTTGTCCATGGATAATATCAGGCCATCCTTGGAGATCTTGTTGGTCGTCTCCTGGTCGCATGGCGTCGGAGATATGTTCTCCACCTTGGGCATAAAAGGAGCCTCCTGCAGAAAAAGGGTGAACAAACATTTGAGACATTTCAGGTTTTGATCCAAATGATTTTAACACAAGTATATTACAAAAAATACCTCTGTGGTTGTTGATCACCCCCTCTGCAGGTTCATCTTTTGTTTTAATGCTTTTATATTTGATTTTAAGTTATATCTGTGTAAATAAATTATATTGAAATTGAAATTATTTCTCTGTCTCGCATACATACAGACTACAGAGATATATTGTTAAATCTCCTTTTTCAACAAAAAAACATGACAAGTTTTCAATTAACGACTATTTTCTGAATTATTTTTACTTTTTACAAACAAAAAGTTATGTATCTATTCATTTTTCTCCATGCTATAGTTGTTGAAAGGAACCTTTAAACCCCATATCATAAATAAAGAAACTGATACCAGACAGGCTAGGTTCTCAGTATGACCGCAGACAAGGACTCTGTCTAGCCTCTTACAAAGAAAGTGGACAACATACTGGTCTGAGAATGTTTCATGCCACTTAAAAACTCAATTACCATCCAACATAATTTTAAGGAGATCTCAAAGAATGATGAATCAGTAAACATTCCACATCAAGAATTGAGCAAGTGCTCTTTTATCCTCTTATCAGATTACCCCTCTTTTAAATAATACCACAACAACATTTGTTTGGATAATGAATTTATTGTATATTTGTCTATTAAAGGACCACTTCAGAAAAATATGGAAGAGTTCTCTCTGAATTGCTCTCGTCAATAAAAATGAAGCCTTTTCTCTCTCTGAACAGTTACAAGAACAACAATTTATAATAATACTAAAATAAAATGCTGCATCAGTACTACAATGTCCAAAGTACCTTCAAATTCAATACTGCTGTTAATTACAGAGTTAAATGGACAGGGCAAGCTCCTTTTCCAGGTTTCAACGCAACATGGTTATTACCTTTTTGCTTACAAATAATTGTATTCCCAAGCAAAAGGCACAAACAGATGCAAAGAAAGTTGAATTCACATTCTCATTCTGTCCAAACAAAGTCTAAAATGTCAATATATTGTTAGTAGGATTTTACTTTTATCTCTCCTTTTTTTTTTTTTTTTTTTTTTTTTAATCTATCCTTACATTACGCAACTAAAAAAGAGAAAAACGTTGACCAAAGATCTTGTTCGCGCCCTTGTGATGAATGGAAAAGTGGATGGGTTGTGATCCCCCCCCCCCCCTGCATTCCACACACCGCAACTTCCATGACCCAAAAACGATATCAAAGGATATTTTGATTCAATCATCTCTACCTCTATTGGCGGACAATAGAATAGATGTATTAGTAACCTTGGGTAGTAAATTGCAACTGTGATGAATCAACATTTTGCTGTGTATCATGAATACAAGGCCACCTGCAAACCGCGATTCCGGGTTCTGAACGGCTGCCAACTTTCACACTGGCCTGTGCAGAAGCAAAGGCAACATTCAACATCGACCTTGGATATTTTTACGGGTTAAAATCAACAACAAAAACAAGAAATTAATGGTTTGAAGTCAAGAGAAAATAAAGCTCCACCAACGTGAGGTGAAAGCCTCTGAAAGTGAAAGTGTTGTTCAAGGATGCAGACATAAGGAGGATTGAGAAGTAATTCTAGCTCTTACAGCTGAATTCCTTAAAAAATTATGACAATGCTATAATTTTCTATCCCCATTAATTGGTAGCCTTCTAACGCAATCAAGTACTATTCATTTTAAGTTTCCAGCTCTTTTATATTTGAACGTACTTCCTCTTTCTCCCCCCGCCCCAAAAATAAAAAATAAAAATAAATAAATAAATAAATAAATAAATTAAAATAAAAGGTAAAACATCATTGGCCTTAGAAGATAGCTCACAACAATTTTCATTCTCTCCCTTTAAAAAGTTCTTAGCTTGAAGCTCAGCCATAAAAATGAGTGCATTTCTCAAGAAAATAAAAACTGAACACCCTACAACAACATTGATTCTGTGCAGTATTGTTACACGTACATCAGATGTCATCAGTGAGAAGCAACGGCCAAACTTCTACAACACCAATGGGAAAGGAACATTGCAATACTCAAACAACAGAAGACAGACTTTGATGCAAATTTCCTGTTGAGCTCGAAACCCAACATGGATCGATTTTTGGCAGAGCAAAACATTCCTCACCCTACGGAAACATGACCCGACCCAGCGACTGCTTCCTGTGTTGAGCTCAGCCATCACGCTGGCTTTGCTTCGGCACTTCTTCCTGTGCCTGTTCCTGTCCCAATAGTACTGCAACCCGTGTCTGTGATGCATCAATTGTTTTCTGTTCCTTTCTCGTATGTGTTTAGATTTTGTTTTTCTTCTTGTCCTTGACTTGTTAATAATGTAGCTTTGCACCATGACAAAAAGATTTTAAAGCTGAGCCTTGTATGTATTACCTTTTAAACAATGTCATAATATCGCAGTATCGCAATATTGAAAAGAAGCTTTCGCATTTAGCTGTCTGACCAATACAAAAAATCTTCCTGAAGAGGTGTTTGTTCATGTTTTTGTTTTTCACTTTTTTCATCATTGTAAAACTTTTTATTTCTTTTGTTACATGTTATGCAACAAAACCAACAGAAATGTGTGTTATAAGATAAACACATCAGTAAGAAACATTAGAAGGTCCATCCCATATTACTGACCAACGTGTTTTTCTTAAAACCTTTTCATATCCCCAACTCCTATAGAGCTGATTTCAAAGAAAACAATACCTCTGGTGTCCACTCCCCCTTATCCTCAATTTACCCCCCAACCCCCCCCCCCCCTCATGTCTAGAGTGGAGTTTGCAAACTATTTCGCAAACAACCGTTAACCCATTCCATGCAGCATGTTTTTCCTCATAACACATCATCTCTAAAGGTGTCTGATATGTAAAACGAACAAACAGTATTCCAGGGGTTAATACCTTCTTGATTTCCTGCTGCTGTACCGGCATCACCTGGGGGCTGTTACCCAGGGGCACGGGCCGTACGGGCTTGTGGTCCATGTCTCCCATGGTCAAGCGAGGGCGCTTCGGTGCTACCACCTCCGATGCCGACGCCTGCTGGCTACTGGATGCCCTGACTGGTTCAAACTGCCGGTGGTAGACAAGGCCCCTGTAATACATGGAATTGAACAAAAGAGAAAAGGGGGGAATTTGAATTAATACCATGAGCAAAATTTATGTTTAGATGTTTAGAAATGCATTTAGGCAAGACATCCTAAGATGCTACCCTGAAATTCATTGAGTAGTAGACATGGTTCTGCAGCCTTCAGGACAACACATTAAATTGCAATTACTATAATTGGTAAATTCATAATTTTCTATGAAACATGTATATATGACATCCCCAGATGATGCTGTAAATAAATCTGGTATCCTCATACAATGCTTCATGAAAACAGGTTCATTTCATATCACTATAATTGGCAAGTGTACATGTATACAAAAAAACAGACATACAGGTCCCTAAAGTATGCACTGTTAATATTATGAAAATTATATATATATTTATTCATATAATAATACGCAAAATGCAATTAGAATCAATGTAGTATTACCCCTAAAATATGAAAAATACTTAATCAAATATTAAAAGAATGTCAGATGTAATGTATTTTGAAGTTCAAGTCCCTGGATGAACCTAAAGCCCTGTTCCTAAAGCCCTGTTCACATATATGACATATTTAATTATCTCACAAAACCACCATATGCAGCAAAGTAACATGACATACGAAACATTATGCTCTTGACAATTCTGTATCTTGTTACAGACAAATAAGTAGGCCTATGCTATTAAAAGAGCCTTTGGTGTATGCATATGCTTTATTTTCACCCAACTTATGGCTCACTTGTGACTTGTGAGTAAAACGGTTTCATTTTTGCAAGGGCAGATGCTTTTTTAAAGCGGATTAATTTATCATGTGTGAACAAGGCCTAACCCTACTTCATGTTGACATCTTGTTCGTATGAATACAGCCCTAGACAATCAAGAAGGAAACTCGAGCAGACTGGAAAATTTGCAAACATGCTCAGACATAAAATTAATTAAAATTTCTCATATTACTAGAGGTTGAGCACATAAAATTGTCAAGTTCCAGGCAAGTTTGTTCGGAAATTGCTCCTACTTGAAATTCTGTGGTTGTTCATACATGTATGTACATAGCATTATTTCCCTCTTTATCTCTTTTATTCTTTCCTACTCTCACCCCCCCCCCCCCATCTCTCTCTCTCTCTCTCTCTATTTCTCTCTCATGACCTAATCCTCTCTTTGTCTCCGTCCATTTGCCTCTCTCTCTCTTTGTTATCTTCATTCCTTCGATTCTTTAATTAATGATATTTCATTTCCGCACAAGCAATAATCAACAGTGATTTGCAAGCAGCAGTATGATACATGACAAGATTGTTATATCATCAACATTACTTTACTGGCATCATTTGCGATGAACTTAAATCATACAAATCAGTGTTCTTTTTCAATTTGTTTTTGTTGTCGATTGTTCATTTATGAATTTGTTTGTTTGCTTGTTTATTTGTCTGTCTGTTCATTGTTTTTATTTTTCTATCTTAATGAAGCCAAATGATTCGGCCTTGTTTCACGAAACCGTCACGAGTACAGGTTCATGGACATCCCATTGAAACGTGTGTATTAAAAATTAACACGCATTTCAGTGGGATGTCGGCGAACTTCTGCTTATGACGGTTTCGTGAAACGATGCCTTGGTATCCATATGGCTTACTGCCTATGCTCTGATAATGGAAAGGGTCATAGGAAAACCTGATCCGTCCCTTTAAAAGCTGGGTACATATTTTACTAAACCTCTTACATGATGCAACCACAAAGTGTGCAAAATAATTTACGTCAACCTAAAAGATGACGTGATCACTTGCTATTCAAACACATGCAGGAATCGTGCCATAATTGATAGCACTCTGCTTTACCAGCATTAAAATGAGCCTACTTTGTCTTTGATAAACAAGAGAATGTTAGCGACGGAGAAGAAACACAATCTAATTTAAATTCGATATATCCACAAACAAAAAGAATATTACCAATAGAGAATGAAGATAATTACTTAATAGAGAAACTCATTAAATGAATTAAACTCTACTCTCATAAATAAAATAAAAAGAGACAACTACTTGTAGAGAATAGATGCGATTACTCTACCGAGAAGCTCCATTGTATAAATTAATAATAAGAATACTTTCATAAACAAGAGAACATTAATGACGCAGAACAGAAACAATAGATGTGATGGAGCGAGACACTCATTTCATAGACAATGTAGTTTTATCTCTTGACAGATAATAGAAATACATAATTATCTGATGGAAAAGCTATTCCAATACATTTAAAGAGAAGGTTGAGTTCTGGGAAGAGGTGAAAAACTATTTGTGAGCGTTATCATTGTTATTATGCAAGTGTGGAAGAACATCAGATAAAAACATGTTCCCTAAAAAGCATGGCTCTTCAAATGCCTTCATATATCATGTAACATCGTAAAAATCAAGACAGATTTTTACGCCACGTGTTAGTGTATAGTCCCATATACATCTTTCTGTGTACAGTGTTTGTAACTTTACCAAGACTTTGCCAAATTTCTTATCATTTTGATGATTCCAGGACCTTGCAATACACACAAATACTTATATGCTAGATGATCAACCTTTTCTGGTCGAATACACAACGTTTCTTTCACAATGCAATCGCATGACCAGAACTCAACTTCATCTTTAACCCTACTTTAAAAAGAGACCATTAGTGATGGATGCCTAAAGAGTCTAGGAAGCTATTTCTCAATCTAATAAGTGGCCGAGAGTGGTTTAGAAGGTAATATATAATTGAACAGAAGATTAATGTGTTGTGCATGTTTATCAGCATCTTGAATGTACAATGATGAAGTGACTCTTTTCCCAGGGAAAATCACAAATACCCTACTCTTTGTGTAACAAATATTGATTGCATTTCGTTGTTCAATATAACAATTAATATATATATTCACCTAAAATGCAAAATGCTGCATTAGTGAAATAGATCATCAGTAATCACATACAGAAAATTCATAATTTGTCAGTTCATATATCTTATTATTTTGAATGACGGAGCATGCAATATTTGTATAATATCGAATGTATCGTTTTCAAATTTACATTTTGTAAGTTACGAGCAATTCAGCAGTCCATTGTCATTCGAAAATTATAAACTACCCGGTATGAATAATAATTTCATAAATAAAATTATAAATCAATTAGCATTTTTGGGTTATATGTTAATTCCTTTAAATGTCACTATGTACCATGATATGTTCATGTAACAATAGCATTTTGATTAATTTAGTTCTACATTAAAATGTCCCTTCGCCTCTATTTCTAAATTTATTTCAACAACTCTGTTAACCATGCTCATCTACACACGTATATAGAGTTCAAACAAACAGGACGACCTTGCGTGACTTTCTTCGTTTCTCTCCATCTTCTCTCTCTCTCTCTCTCTCTCTCTCTCTATCTCTCTCTCTTTCTCTCTCTCTCCATCTTCTCTCTATCTATCTCTCTCTCTCTCTCTCTTGACTTCACTTCCTCCTTACACCACTCAGACTTCTTACAGCCTTGTCAGAACTTATCATTAGCAAGATTTCATTAAAAAAAGGCCCTAATATGTAGCCATGGAAACTAATAACTAAACCGAGAGGCCATTCATATCTGCCCTGAATTATGCAGGAGGAAAAAAATACTAATAAAAATGAATAATTGCACCTTGAGACAGGAATGACAACAAAAAAACAGAAATATGAAAAAAAGAAAAAACAATTTACACTCAATACCTAAAAATGGTGAAAGAATATTGTTTCATATGTCATATTATTTTATGACATATGAAACAATATTCTTTCTTCCCTATAATATATTTTAAGATTTGCTTATATCCTTGTTATTTTGTACGTTACCATGAACATATAGGAACAATGTGAATAACAGCTTTGGCTGATATTGTTATCCTGTATAAATATTTTAAAATAAATAAACAAATAAATAAATATATGTCTTCTGTAACTAAATTACAAATTTGTAAACAACAGTGGTCTCTATTCTATTTTCAGACCCAGTCTGAGATTGACTGTCCACGTATCTGCAGAAAAACAAATGAATTACGAAACATTGCATTTCCATAATAGTCCATTAGATGGGGTGTGTCGATGACTGTCTATTAGAATGATGATAATACTGGAAATCTGAACAAATCTGGAAAACGAACAAAAGACCTCTGGATTCGACATTTATCTTCTGGCCAAATCTGAGAAATCTGAGATTGATTGATTACTGTTTATCCAAAATAACAAATTAATCATGAAACATTGGATTTCAAATAATAATAAATAATAAAAACGTTACCGGTACTTAAAAAGTGCTTACCACCGAAGTCATTAAGCGCTATCAAAGTATAATAAGGGGGAAGGGGAAGGTGATGATATTCTTTTATCATGATAGGGGGAGGGGGGGGGGGGTGCATTAATGATATTTGTTATCATGTTTACACTTCTATCACCAAATATCAAGTTGAAAGCATAGAAACCTCTGTATGCTGTCTTCTGGCAAAACACAATTGTCTTATCATTATGATAATTCTTCCATAGCAAAACAATTCTGTAAAACAAAACAAAGAACCTCTAGGCTCTATCTCCTGACCCCATCTAAGACTGACTTACTGTATATCCAGAAAAAACAAAACAATGTAATTATAAAAAGCACTGCTCACATTAAAGTAAAACATGGGGGTGTCACTGCAATTCTATTATTATGAATTCATGATGGTAACACTCCCGTAACCCGAATTGATTCTGTAAACAAAGAACCTTAGTGCCCTATCTCCTGGTCCAATCTGCGATTGACTACAGTACACCCATGAAACCTTAGAGATTGCAATTGATTTTTTTTAAAGAATCCCACTATCCACTTGACTTGGAACATAACTTTTTTCATCTACAAAATAGTGTTTTCTGCTGGCAGGCTATTGATTTTTTTCTCCTGAGCTGATTATAGGTTGATATCTAACACTCCTGACCCTGTTTCATAAAAGTTGTTATCAATAACAAATGCTAAATTTCCAAGAAAATTTGCTCTCGGCCAATCGAATGCAAGGAATTTAGTAGCTTATAACAATTATTGTAATTTGTTATTGATTTTAAGTTCATGAAACAGGGCCCCCGATGACAATGATCTATGGGAATGCTAGATTCTCCATTAAAAAATGCAATAATTATTGTATTAAAGGTAAAGACCAGTTATGGTCATGCGATAGAATTGTGAAAGAAATGTTGTGGAATCGATCAGAAAAGGTTGATCATTCTAGCATCTAGCATCTGCAAGGTTCTGGAATCATCAAAATGATAAGAAATTTGGCCCATTCTTCGTAAAGTTACAAGCACTATACACAGAAAGATGTATATGGACTACCCTATATCTCTCACAGGACCATGAGAGAAACAAATTTACCAAATATATGAATTAGTAGGCGGTTTCCCGGCAAATTTTTTATCATCATGTATTAGTCAAAACATATTCTTTCACATGATTGGTAATGAGAGCTTCCATTTCATTTTTTGAAATTGGGGCGTTACCAATACTGGTCTTTACCTTTAAGTAAATATTACATGCATGCTTATTCCTAATTTTAACAGATATTACCTATCCTATCTTGTTAAATTGAAGATATTCCCAAATTTGGGCCTTGAAAAACATGTTTGTTTGTAATTTTACATGAACGTTACCTGTCTCTGTCAATCTGTGACTGTCCATGGAACTCGGAGAGAAGGGACGGTCTCCTTCGTATACTGGCCTGGGTGGGGGGATAGTGTAACTCAGGTCGGGGGTCGCGAAACTCCATAGGGGACATCTCCTGCAACACAAAAAAAATAGTTTACATAACAATTATGGTCAAA